>JBAMJV010007496.1:0-26641 GCA_037951105.1 Echinarachnius parma
GTGACCAAGTCTTGTTAAAGCAACCCCGACATGACAAATTGACCACACCCTTTAATACAAAACCATACACTTTGGTAGAGAAGAAAGGAAACAGTGTGACTGTAGAATCACCAGAAGGTGTACAATACAAGAGGAACAGCACACATGTGAAAAAGTACAACAACCCGACTACCGACATTAGCACTGAACAAACAGAAACAGAAAACATAACTGTACAGGACAGTGACCCATTGACTGACAATACTGATAAGGACAACACAGTCACAGAGACAACACAAGACGCAAACAATGGGGAGACAAGACCCAGAAGGGAAGGGAGGAAACCGCCCCCAAGATTCAAAGACTTTGTGTTGTACAAGTAGATTAAGTAAGAGTAAAAGGTGTACAGATACATGACATTATAGTCTGGTGTAGGAACTAATATTGTGATAAGTCTCACATTAGTTCCTGATGATTATGTAACTTATGAGATACGTTTCATTATGTTTTGTTATAACTAGTGGAGAACAAGATATCTTAATTAAAGAAGTCAAATTGAAAGCTTAACTCAAACATTGTGAAATAATTAGCGCGAGATACATTTTGTTCATTATTATGTTGCGACGATTTTGTCACGCAAATATGATTGAATCAATATAGGTAAAAATGTTGGTGTCATGAAATATTATTTGTGTTGCAAGGAAATTAATGTTATTATGAATAATGGTTACCCCATAATCAAACGGAACTCAACAATAATGAATATGTTCATTGTTTTATAGAATAATGTTAGACATTTTAAATGATAGCACATCAGTTAACTTGAGTACATAATAGTATAACTGTATAAGTATACTTACAATACATTTGAGCCACGTTCGATACTGTATCGAGATTTATTATGAAGAAATTAATTAATATGTTAACACATTTGGAAGCATGAAGATATGAAGTATAAGTTGTTTTAGAGTAACATAATTTTGTATTATGGTTGGATAGCTGATCGTAGCTTGATTTGAAACCAAAATATTGATTTGGTTCTAGAAGAAATTTGACTTATAATTTGTGAGTTAAAAGTTAATCATGAGTGTATAATATGTTGTAAATAGGTTTGTTGACTTGAAACGAGGTTTCAGTCTTACGAAGGGAGGAGATGTAGTGTCTTGGGATAAGCTAAGATAAACATCCTGGCTCCAGTGCCAGACATCCAAGTAGATAAGACCACCACCAGTCATCCGGTGGAGGATAACTGATAACCCCTTGGTCTCAGCCACCAGCTGGACACTATCTCTATTGTTGTAACTACATGTCAATAACTGTCACTGTATACTTGTATTACTATACTGAGTGCTGAGTTAGTCATTCTGGATCTAGCTCTAATAAAAGTAACACACCTCTTAAATTGCTCTGTTACCCACTTGTATTCTCTTACGTGTTGATTGCTTGAATGCTGTGTATGAGAATGCTTCAATTACGTAAAACAACCCTCCGGGAAATCCGTTGGCGCAATTTTATGTACTTGTATATAATGTCGATCAGGAGAGAAATTAAACTCACGTCTATACTTCATTCTGAGTATAACTTGCAACTGAGCTTTATTGAATAAAAACATACATTATGCCACATGACGGATAAATATAACTCATTCATGGTAATCGCGCGAACGCGCGGTATGCGGTTGCGGTTACCGTTAACTAGGTCGTGGGAAACTGGGAATCGAACATGATAATATCAATTTGATTTTGCAAACACAATAAATGCAAATACGTGTTTTTTTTTTAATTGAATGCTAAAAGTGGTAAATCACTTGATCGAAGAACATAATGCAATTTTGAACCAAAATTACAAGCCTTCAGCTCAATTTCGTGAAATTGAATGACACGCTTATGGAAACGAATGAAAAGCTTACGAAATTGACCGAAAAACATATAAACCATGTGATACGCCTAGGTCACAAATGCACCGGATGCCGCACAATGTTTTTACCTACATTTCGGATTGCGATATCGCAGTATATATGTCTGCAGTGTATTGGCAATCCCGTAGCATGGGGGTGCGTTGGGTGCGTACACCCCCCCCCCCTCCCCCCCCCCCCCCCCCATTCAGAAAGGTCCACTTTTATCGTTCTCGGGCAGCGATCAGCCCATTTGACAGTTGGACCGCTACTCATAATACGAAATGGGGGTCGCTAGTCATAATACGAGAAGGGGACCGCTACTCATAATACGGAATGAGGACCGCTATTCATAATACGACAAGAGGGTCGCTAGTCATAATACAAGAGTAGACCGCTACTCATAATACGAAATGGGGGTCGCCAGTCATAATTTACGAGAAGAGGGTCGCTAGTCATAATATGAATGAGGGTCGCTATATATTCATAATACGAGAAGAGGGTCGCTAGTCATAATACGAGAAGAGGACCGCTACTCATAATACGGAATGAGGGTCGCTAGTCATAATATGAGAACCGGATCGCTACTCATAATATGGAATGGGGGTCGCTAGCAACCAAAAAAATACTTTTTTTTTCACGAGGGCGATTTTGAAAGTTTTGAGGGAAAAAAACGCCTTCGTGAAATTATTCACGAGGGCTATTTTGGGGCTCACGGGGGCTCTTTTTTTTGTTTACGTCGTTTTCACTGCTCAAGGGTCTAATAACTGATTATCATGATGTGAAATGCCATGTTTGGTACGTTTCTGGCGCTTTCCGATCATGCAAAAAGATGTTTAAACAAATGTTTTAAAAAAAATAATAATAATAAAAAATAAAAAAAAAAAAAAAAAAAAAATCGCCCTTTGCCCCCGTGTATTTTTTTGTTTGGTCGCTATAGTCATAATGTGAGAAGAGGGTCGCTATTCATAATACATGCAGGCTACGCCATCTATATGAACTACGAAAATTGTTGGTAATTATGTAAATGTACAAAGGGAATACTGCGGGGAGGGTGGGCCGAATGGGTGGGGGGGGGGGGGGGGGGGGGGGGGGGGGTGATGAGTCGCGTACGTTATTGGCAGGCCTTTTTTCTTTATTTGTTTAAAGTGATCCAGGTAAAGTGTCTAACTCCACGAAAAATACTTGGAGCTTCCTCGTTTCTCTTCTGACGTGTTGTTTATCTTATGGTAAGAGAAGGATAAAATAGGGTTCGATTTTTTCAAATGTACCTTTAGTATGAAGATAATTATCATTGAAAATCATTATTTCAAAAGCGTTAGCTAACGGTTTTGATAAAAAGTACAATTGTCGTCGCTGAACACGTCCCTCCCAGCGCGCGTGGGAAATTTTCCCGACCCACTGAACTTTGAGACTAGCGTGCGCAAATTCCATGAATTCCGTACCGTCTGTATAGCTGTATACACGGGTGCGGATATCGTCAAGATCAAACGGATGATTATTACTGCGACAAATCTACAACAGACCATCAGTATTCGGTGATAAAATATGACTCAATATTCGTTTTTTTCACTAGGTACACACCCGGGGGGAGGGGGGGGGGGGGGGCACTCATGTATAATGTAAGACGGGTATGTGCCGCTTAAAAGAACCCCTTTTTCACACCCGATCGCAGCTCTAAAGATACCCGATTTTCAAAAATTGCTGCTCCATAGACCCCCGGAATGACTTGGCTAGGTATTTGACTAGCGTCAAGTCCATTATTCTCTTCTAGCTCGGCTCCATAGACCCCCGGAATGACTGGGCTATGTATTTGACTAGCGCCAAGTCCATTATTCTCTTCTAGTTTGGCTCCTTGGACCACCATTTGAGCCTTTTTGAGGGTTTCCGTAGGTCTTTGGTAGCTCCAAGTCTAATATATTTGGTAGTTTTAGTCTGCTCCTTAGACCCCTTAACTCCCGTTTCAGGGTTTTTGTAGCTCCAAAGACCCTATATTTTGTGCTTGTAGTCAGCTCTTCAGACCCCCATTTCAGAGTTCCGTGAGACACACCCCCGTCAAAAAATAATTCGAGTGCCCCCCCCCCCCCCGGGGGTAAACAGTGTTCGTTTTCTTTAAAACTTTCACAAATCTTTCAATTCTATTTTACAATGATATTGATATAGGATTGAAGTCTCAAATGTAAGTTTGTGCAATATCTGACACTTTACATGGATCACTTTAAGAAATGTATTGTGTTTGTAAAATAAGTATACAGTATATGTTATCAGGTTCGATTCCCACGACCTATTTAAGTTAACCGCATACGCGCGCATTCGCGCGATTCCAGGAATGAGTTATACTTATTCGCCATGTGGCATAATGTGTTTTGATTTATTAAAGCTCAGTGATGAAGCAGACGTGAGTTTTATTTCTCTCCTGATCGACATTATACAAGTACATACACAAAATGTATGTTTTTAATAAATGTTTTTGACAAATATTCAGGGCCGTATGTCGCCCCCCCCCCCTTATAGCTACGCCACAGCAATTAGGATGTCCACCATCCAAATTTCCCTTTTTTATTATCATTTTGTTGCTTATTAATTTTTTATGGTTAACGACCCTCTTCTCGTATAGTGACCCTCATTCCATTATGAATAGCGACCCTCTTCTCGTATTATGACTAGCGACCCTTATTCCGTATTATGAGTAGCGGCCATCTTCTCGTATTATGAGTAGCGGTCCTCTTCTCGTATTATGACTAGCGACCCTACTCTCGTATTATGACTAGCGACCCCCATTTCGTATTGTGAATAGCGGTCCTCATTCCGTATTATGAGTAGCGACCCTCTTCTCGTATTATGACTAACGGTCTTCTCGTATTATGAATAGCGACCCTCATTCCATATTATGACTAGCGACCCTCTTCTCGTATTATGAATAGCGACCCCCATTTCATATTATGAATAGCGACCCTACTCTCGTATTATGACTACCGACCCTCTTCTCGTATATGAGTAGCGGTCCTCTTCTCGTATTATGAGTAGCGACCCTCTTCTCGTATTATGAATAGCGGTCCTCATTCCGTATTATGAGTAGCGGTCCTACTCTCGTATTATGACTACCGGTCCTCTTCTCGTATTATGTGTAGCGGTCCTCTTCTCGTATTATGAGTAGCGACCCTCTTCTCGACCCTCATTAAGTATCATGAGTAGCGGTCCTACTCTCGTATTATGACTAGCGACCCTCATTAAGTATTATGAGTAGCGGTCCTACTCTCGTATTATGACTAGCGACCCTCTTCTCGTATTATGAATAGGGATCCCTATGAATAAAGACCCCGATTTTATATTATGATTAGCGACCCTCTTCCCATATTATGAATAGCGACCCTCTTCTTGGATTATGAATAGCGGTCCTTATGAATAATGATCCTTATGTATAATGACCCTCTTCTCAAATTATGAATAGCGGTCCTTATGATTAGTGGTCCTTATGACTAGCGGTCCTTATGACTAGCGAGCGGACCCTAACCCCGTTCACACTGCACCTCAGAATGTGTATAAATGTATAAATGCATAACTAGCCACTTTTACACTGGAGTTATATTCCTGTATAAGTGTATAACTATCATATACTTTGTATACATTACAATATATTTCTTACGTTATTAATATGAATTTCAATGTTAATACGACAGTAAAATTATTAATATACAACATACATACAATTACAAACAATGACAATGTCATTAAAGAAAGTACATCATTTCTCATAATACTTTCACTCAACTTCATTAATCTCACAGAATACACCTTTCCCTTAAATACATGCAAATATCACTGTGACTTTTAAACAACCATAATAATGAACATCAATATCATAATACATATATAATTGAAATAGGATTTGTCTTACCTGAATGCCTGAAACAGAAAACAAATGAGTGTACAGTCAGCATTGTCACGCAAAAGAATGACAGCCAATTTGTACAGTCTGCTTGTTCCCCCTTCCAGCTCCAGGACTGTTCCATTTTCAGGCGGGTGTATATTTATTCTACTTGAGGGATAAAGTTTGTGTACAAAATAAGACTATAATAACCAAATTAGGGGGTAGCTTTTTTAAAGCATTATTTAGTTCAAAGGCTATTACAATTACTTTTCTCAACTAAAACAAAACAGTTTCTGTTACATCATTTTAAAAAAAGGGGGGTACAAAAATCTCTTATTTTTGTATATACTTCTACTTCTACTTGGGTACTCGACAGGGTCCATCAGTCAGGACGTAGAGTCGAGGGGAACCGGTGAGGTGTCCCATTAATTGCCGATTGAGGCAACTGCTCCCGCAAAGGCTCCTAGTGATGTAGAAGCCAAGATTGGGAGCGCATTCCATGCTGTTACAGTTTGTGGGAAGTAGGAGTTCTGGTAAAGCTGAGTTCGAGTATGTATATGCTTGAGCTTATTTGGGTGGTATTGTCTGGTGATGCTTGGGGCCATTGGTGTGAGGAGTTGGTCAGGTGTAATTGCTACCATGCCATTCTGAATTTTGTAGAGGAGGCTAAGGCAGGAGATGTGTCTGCGTCTTTCCAGTGTACTCCATTGAAGTTGTTGAATCATAGCAGACACACTCTCAGAATGGCGGTATTGTTGAAGAACGAATCTTGCTGCTCGCCTCTGTACAGCTTCAATCTTTGAGATGCTCTTCTTTGTAGATGGATTCCAGACTGTTGCACAATATTCCAAGCGAGGTCTAACCAGGGAGAAGAAGGCTTGTTGTCGGATCTTCTGGGAAGAGCGTCGTAGATTCCTATTGATAAGCCCGAGCATTTGGTTGGATTTCGATGCAATTCCATCAATGTGTTTTTGCCAGGATAGGTTGTGAGAAAAGGTAAGACCCAGGTATTTGTAGTTTTGAACTGCTGTAAGTTGAGTATTGCCCAGTAGGTAATTGCCTTCAATGTTGTTTCGGCGGAGTGAGAACCGTAGAAGATGACATTTCTCTGTGTTGAATTTCATCTGCCAGGTAAGAGACCATTGATGAAGGCGGTCAAGGTCCCGCTGAAGCGCATGGTGGTTCGAGATGTCATGAATAGGATTGTATATGAGACAGTCATCTGCAAACAGCCTTAGCTTGGACGTGATACCATGGGAGATGTCATTTATAAATGTGATGAACAATAGGGGGCCCAGTACCGTTCCTTGGGGAACACCAGATGACACATTGATCGTGTCAGATGCTTGTCCATCTACAACCACCCGCTGGGATCGGTCTGTGAGGAATGATCTGATCCATTGCTGTAGTTCGCCTCGGATGCCGTAGTGTCTGAGTTTGAGTAAGAGGCGCTCATGGGGGACACGGTCGAAAGCTTTCGAAAAATCCAGAGCAATCGCATCAACCTGTTCTTTTTGGTCCAGTGAACGTGCCAGATCTTCGGCTGTCATAATTAACTGGGTCTCACATGAGCGGCCTGCTCGGAAACCATGTTGAGAGTCGTGTAGTACGTTGTTGGTATCGTAGTGGTGCATTATCTGACTGAAGATGATATGTTCTATCAACTTACTGCATATCGATGTTACGGAAACAGGACGATAGTTTGAAGGGGTGCTTTTGTCTCCCTTTTTAAAAATTGGTGTGATGTTCGCCAGGCGCCAGTCTGATGGTACTTGTCCAGTGTTCAGTGACTGCTGGAAGATGAAACACAAAACTGGTGCTAGATCCTTGGCGAAACTCTTCAGAAATTGGCCTGGGATTCCATCTGGACCAGTAGCTTTATCAGTCTTGATGGCCTCTAAAAGCTTCTGGACTCCATTTGGTGTGATAGAAATGTTCTCCATCGTAGGGTCGTTGGATTCTCCAAGATTGGGTAGAACTGTTGTATCTTCAGCTGTGAACACCGACTGGAATTGTTGATTAAATACCTTCGCCTTTCTTGTGGCGTCAAAGACTACTTTTTCATCATGCTTGAGTGGAGAAATGCCCGCTGGATCTTGCTTTTTTGATCTTATGAACTTCCAGAAGGCTTTGTCGGCTTTGTCTGAACCAGTAAACATGTTGCTTTGGTAAGACCAATAGTTGTGTCTTATTTCCTTCCGCAGTGACTTTTGATAGTCCCGGAATGGTCCCCAATCTCCCGATTGCTTGGCCTTATTGTAGAGTTTCTGTTTCCTTTTAATCTCCCTCCTTATCTGATTGGTAATCCATGGACTTGAGTTATTGGGTTTTGACATCTTTGATGGAATATGATTTTCCATGAAGAGTGTGATCTTAGATTTGAAGATGTCCCAGTTTTCCTGTACTGATCTAGAACCAGGATTGCTGCTGAGAAAGTCCTGCTGCCATGTATCGATTGCAGACTGCAGATTGGGGATATTAGCTTTACTGAAGAGGTAGATTTTTCCTTGGCATCTTCTTTGTCCGCTTTGGCGTAGAGTTGAGCAGGAAAGTAACTGCATCATGGTCGCTAATGCCTGCTGTGACTTCACAGTTGGTGATGTGACCAGGGTGACTTGTTAGAACCAAGTCTAAGATGTTCTTTGTATTTCCAGATATTCTAGTCGGCTCAGTAACCAGTTGATCAAGGAAAAAGTCATTGCAGATATCTAGTAGTAGGGCGCATTTTGTTGCTTCTGTAGCGTATGGTTTTACCACTCTGTTAGTCCAATCAATGTCTGCCAGATTGAAGTCGCCCCCCAGAATAACAACGGTCTCTTTGAATCTAGCATACATGTTAGCTAGTGACCTTTCAAGTTCCTGAAGATTTGTAGGGTCAGACTTTGGTGGTCGATAGAACGAGCCTATAACTAGCCGTTTGAATCCTTGGATATTCAGTTCTATGTATAAGACTTCTGCTTCACCTTCAACGAGGTTACATTCCGTTGCAACGAGGTCATCTTTGATCATGATAAACACTCCTCCCTTTCTGGCATGTATTCTATCCTTCCTAAATGTTGTGAATCCACGTGGAGTGATCTCAGCAGTCATGATGTCAGGTTTCAGGTGGGATTCAGTACCTATTATAACATCTGGTTTGTGGCTTTCAATCATCACTTCCAAGTGTGGAAGTTTGTTACAAATGCCATCACAGTTTATCAGTAGGCATTTCAGGTTCTTGGTGCGTTGTCGTTGTTGAGTAGATGCACGTTGGGCGCCCAGTTTCCTTCTAGGTGTTGAAGTGGCGGATGGTGGGCCTATGTGAATGTTGTTTCCATCAGGCTCAGGGAGGGCTGTATCATCCATAAAGTTGTTTGGAGTATCTCCCAATGTGTCACTCAGGCTGCTAAATTGGTTGGCGGTTGAAGTGACACTTGAGCTGTTGAACAGGGATGAACTTACATTTGGTAGTCCACACTGACAGCATATCCATGTCATGCTAGTATTTGCATAAGTATCATAAATCCGATTCCCAAGATTACATTATCAATCAAGGTTTATCAAAGGAACTATATGTTTCTCATGTGCAGAACATTTGACCACTGACCAGACCACCCCCCCCCCCCCCCGTGGTCAACGCCCTGAGTTTAAAGGTGCATTATACATTTTGAAACATTAATAAGACATATGAGTACAATTTCTATTTCTGACAGTTAAGGGGAGGGCCAATGTCGAAAAAAATGACTTTAGGTTGCCATATCTCCACAACAAGTTTAAACCGATTCTAAATGCAAGTATTTTTAATGAGACAACATAATTCAGAGGTCTACCTCTAAAATTTTGTTGCGAACACCTCCAAATCCAAGATGGCGTCCAAAAAGGCAGCCGTTTTGTATTGCTATAGAGAATTGGCGAGATTTCCCAAACGACACCTTATATCAACATTATTCTGCAATCATTTTAAAGACAATAACATTTCCTATAATCTGATACCAAACACCGTGAGGTTCATGATATGTATCACGGTCATTTTTAGCCCCAAACTCAAATATTATGCATTTTTTCCCCAAAATATGAAATTATTGATTTACATAATTACGTATAAATCGATGATTCTATTAGCAGTCAATTTAATACTTTTCAAGAAACTGCCCAATTATATCGACAATACTCCCTGAAAATTTCAAGTGCATACCGTATCTGAACAAAAAGTTATAGTACTTTGAAGTCAGCATTAGCTATCCACAAAATGGGTAGTTTTGCATGATTTCTCATGCTATACAGGGTGTCTCAAAAATGTGTAATCTTAATAAGAAGACTTGTATACCAAATGATTGCGTCAATCTCGGGACACCTTCAATTCCAGTTATGAACAAATACAAAAAGAAACACCATTTCTTGTAATATGATGAATATTTCACCATCATTATGTAGTCTGCGTAGATGTCGTGTCTGTCCTGTATTTGTTTAACTGCATTTATCATAAATCAGACGCTAAAAATGAACTTAATTCCACTCCACACGGAGCATTCCAGTCAGCTGCATACTGACGCGCATGCCATGCGTATTGCGAATTCGAATCATACTGGGTGTCCATGATCATGTTTAAAACAGTATCAAGATCATGCTCATTATCTTTAATAAGTGTCATACACAATATTCGGGACATACTGTAATATGTGCAGAGCGTATCTAGCTTCGATCACCATCTTGATCGCGAGGAACGCACCCTTCATGCCCTTCATATCTTATTATACATGTACCTGGAGACCATAAAGGTCTATATAATTTGTCTGACTCAGTATTAAAACAAAACAAACTCATTTGCTAAACTAATATGCACAACACCGAAAGCCTCAGCAAGCTGAATGTTAATTTTTTTTACTACACTGTACTCGTGTAACCATGGTAACAACAGCCGATGGACAAATATATATGGACACAAATATACCAAATCAACCAATATTTACTTTAAAAACTTAAAAATATCAGCTATAGGGTGTTATTTCGCATGTGATTTGTCTTCCTCCATGTTCACGCGAAAATTATTGTGCATAATGCGGCTTGTATATTAGCCAGATATATGATTTATTCTATTTCTATTGTTGTTGTTACTATGGTTACAAATGTACATGGTGGAACAAAAAGTTACCCTAAGTTAAACATAATAGCCTATTTAAAGTGTTTTCCGAACCCTGGACAATTCTAGCTAACTGTGGTGTTCCGAATAATAATCATGTTAAAAACATAATTATCCAGATATGGTCGATATAACTGTAAATGACGAGTGCCTCCCATTCGAATATTGCACTATGCACTTTGCATGATGGATTTATAATTGCAGTGAAATTACCAATACACTATTTTCGTGTACTATTGCAAACCGATGGCGGCATATTTATGACATAAAAGAAGAAAACTGAAGGTTTTACTAAAAAAAGGTATCAACGATATGTCATTATTTAGGAGAAATTCTTGAATAAAGTCCGTAAACAAGAATTACATTTATTGGGGCACCCTGTATAGTGTTGGAAATCGTACAAATTTGCTGTATTTGTCGATATCAAATGCTGAGTTCCAAGAACTATAACTTTTTGTTCAGATACAATATACACTTGACATTTTTAGAGAGTATTGTTGATATAATTGGACAGTTTTTCGAAAAGTATTAATTCAACTGCTAATGCAATTATCGATATATGCCGAATTATGTAAATCAATAATTTCATATTTTTGGGGGAAAATGCCTAAAATTTGAGTTTGGGGCTAAAAATGACCGTGTTACATATTCTGAAACCCATTGTGTTTGGTATCAGATTATAGGAAATGTGATTGTCTTCAATATGACTGCAAAATCATGCTTATTCCAGGTGTTGTTTGTGAGATCTTGCCAATAATCTATAGCAAGTCAAAACGGCTACTTTTTTGGACGCCATCTTGGATTTAGAGGTGTTCGCAACAAATTTGTTGAGGTAGACCTCTGAATTAATTTGTCTCACTACAAATACTTGCAAATAAAATTGGTTTAAACTTGTTGTGGAGATCTGGCAACCTAAGTCCTTAAGGAAGCCACTTTTTCGATGTTGGCCCTCCCCTTAAGTATAGTTTTCATTACTGCGCTATATTGTCTTGAAAAGAAGCTGGTTAAATCAAATGCAGCATCGTGCATATATTGTAATGTTAAAAAATAATTTTGCAATTTGATGGAGTAATTTTGTTTGAAACATGATCACGAGTACACTCATTATGGCGTCACAGTGCGTGTGACGTCATAATGCGCGCATCACTGCTGGCCATAGCTACTGGCATATTATCATAAACATAATAGCGGCGTACTGAGAAAATATAATTTTTATTCCGCCAAACAGGGTTGCAGGTAGGCCAACTGCAATAACGCGAAGATGAATCCATTTCAAAACATTTTTTAAGGAGAACGAGATGTAAGTTGCAATGTTTGTTTTCATAATTCAGAACTTAAAAACGTGCAGTGATATTTGCGTATTAAATGATAGATTATCTTTTTTCAGCATATATAATATTATTTTCAATATTCCTTTCATATATTTTTATCAGAGGTTATTGGATGCAAATTAATACGAAACGACCAGATAGCCAATATAGGTTATCGATCCCGGAATATGAAACAGTGTTTTGTGTAGATGGGTAGCCAGATTTCTAATAATAAACCTCTTTTATCAGAAGAATCCTACACTAAAAAGGACAACAATTCAATAATCATTCGATTAGGTCTGGCAGGAGAATGACTATATTTTTTGGATAGTGAATTATAAGGCTTCTTCATAGATATTACTTTGCGATCGATATCGATCTGAACAAATAAATGTGAACATGTATGTTTTATTTTATAATATATCGGTGAATCAATTTTTTCTCTCCATTATTCATAAGCTGTCTAATTGACGGAGAAATCAGCAGGATGATAATATTGTTAGTCTTGATTATGACATCTTGTTGTTTTCTCCTGTGATGAAGAATCATTACTTAAAATGATACAGTGGATCCTCGTAACTTAGAGTTCTGACAAAACAAAATCGTCTTATAACAAGGTTATTTGGCTGGTTTCAGCTCGAAATATTCTTTTGCTTAACAAAAATTGTCACCTTTATAATATAGGCAAAGAAGATAACTGATATTATGGCAATTTTCAGGGCTCAACATTATATAACGAGGTTCCACTCTACCATAATTATGTTTCATACCAGGAATATCAAAGCGATACCACGATGACGCATCCATACGACAACGAGCTCTTCAGCGACAACGAGAGTGAAGATATCATAGAAACGTCGGAGTACTCGGTGGACATCAGAGAGATACGCCAATCCCGGAAGTCGCAGGCATACAAGCAGTCTCTATGGCGCTTCAGGGCTGCCCTCAGGAGCCAGCTGGAACGTGTCCAGAGGAAGCAATTTGACAGCGGGGACTCCTCGCCGGATGAGACCACCTTGGACTGGTTAGAACGACTCAAGCAGAGGAAATACAGAGCGTCGCACGCGATCGAGGCGCCGCCCGACCAGGACGCAGCCGACACCGTCCGTCTTGGTGAGAGAGACAAGAGAGGGGCAAATCCTGAATCGTTCCCAGCTATCGAATATGACCATCTGATTGCGTTGCCGGGTTTCGGATCATCCAGTCTGAACGATTTGGCCGGGTTGACCAGACTGCAGGAAGCGTTTGAAGACAGCGTCTCGTCATCTGCCCTCGTGACGCCTGACAGCAGTCTCTCCTGCAAGAGAAGCTCAGAGGATGTCATATCGGCTCCAGCTGGACAGGATGACGAGTCCACATTGTTTCCTCTCCTGGAAGGTCTCACAGAGAAACACGTGCCATCAGAAGAAGAGGGCAATGCTGGTACAATAGTTGCTGATGTTCCCAAGTTGCCAGTGCAATTCCCTGCTGATGAGATCATAAGGAAGACAGTCAAAGAGGAAAAGCTAACACAAGAGTACCGTGATAAAGGTAATTTCATTGTTTTGTCTGTATCAATCGCTTTAAAATTTTGTAGAAAAAATACTCGATGACCAACAACATTTTGAAATGGATATTTAAGTTAATGAAGTAAGTGAGAGAAGGCATTAAAGAAGGCATTAAAGAAAATGTTAATGCTGATTTTAGATATTTTATGAATGGAAAAAGTCAAAATTCTATTTTTGTAGCCCCCATAACATTTGTGGATATTTTAGAAGTTGTAAACACTTTGAAAGCAAATAAGAGCCCAGGATATGATGATATTAATGTAGCTGTGTATACAAAATCAATTTGTTTTATCTTACAACTATTATGCAATATTTTTAATTTTTCACTTGACTGTGGAGTATTTCCAGATAAACTCAAAGTTGCCAAGGTAATACCAGTATTTAAGAAAGGAAGTAAAACCACCTTATCGAATTATAGACCAATTTCACTATTATCAGTATTTGCGAAGACTTTTGAAAAAAATTATGCATAATAGACTCATGAAATATCTTGATAGAAATGACATTTTATATGATAGACAATTTGGCTTCCGGAGTGGTTTCTCAACTAGTACGGCTCTTGTAGAATTTACAAACAAACTCTCAGATGTTTTTGAAAAAAAGGAATTTTTAATTGGAATATTTTTAGATCTTTCAAAAGCCTTTGACTGCATAAATCATAATATCCTTATAAATAAACTGGAACACTATGGAATTAGAGGTAATATTATTGATTGGTTTAAAAGCTATCTAAATAATCGTAAACAATTTACATGTATTAATGATAAAACATCTGAATTAAGCAATATAAGTACTGGCGTTCCCCAGGGATCAGTTCTTGGTCCACTATTATTTTTATTATTTGTAAATGATTTTCAATATGTTAGTCAACATCTTTACTCTATTATGTTTGCTGATGATACCAATCTTTTTATTTCGGGTAAAAACATTAATACATTAAATGAAACACTATAATTATGTTGAAATGAAAAATGTTCAACAATGGTTTGTAGCCAACCACTTAGTTGTAAATATAGAGAAGACTTGTTATATGATTTTTAAGCCCAAGAATTTATTTGTAGATGAAACACAGTTGCAAATTAATATAGGTAACCATAAAATACAACAAGTAAATCACATAAAGTTTTTAGGGGTTATGATTGATGCAAATTTAACATGGAAACAACACGTGAATGATATATCATGTAAGATCTCAAGAGCCATAGGTGTTATGAGTCGTGTAAAGAACATTGTTCCTTTTGAAGTACTTAAAATATTATATAATACCATGATTTTACCATATTTATCATACTGCAATATTGTATGGGGAAAATGTGCAATAATGTTAAGTAATAGACTTCATGTACTACAGAAGCGTGCAGTAAGACACATGTGCAATGCGCAACCCCTTTCACATAGTGCTCCTCTTTTTAAGAGATGTAATATTTTAACTGTATATCAATTAAACCAACTGCAAGTGGCAATTTTTATGTATTCATATTTTAAAGGTATTCTTCCTCCAGTTTTTAATGAAACTTTTAAACTAAACAGTGCAATTCATCGCTATAATACTAGATCACAGGACAATGTGCACGTACCACTATGTACATATAACTTTTCACGCACAACTATTTTATTTATTGGAACAAAATGCTGGAATGATATACCTATCGAAATAAGAGAAAGCCCAACCTTATACAATTTTTAACGCAAATATAAAAGCTATTTATTGTCATGTGAAGCATGATAACATGCATGTGTGGATTTTTAAAAAAGTAAAGCTTGTATATACCTTCATGTAATAGTATACATTTGTTCCCTCTTCTTTGTTATCTTTTGTTTTATTTTCTCTTCTCTCTACCGTTAGGCCATACGGGGAGATACCCTCGATAAGCCTCTGGCTTTTTGGTTTCTCCCCCACATTCTCATTTATGGTTTGTTTAGTAAACATCTTCATTTCTTGTATTTGCACCAAATTTGTACCTGTACGATTTTCTTTACGTTGTTTTTGTAGTTGTAATCGCATAACTTTTGTATCAAATTGTATTTTATTGTTTTTAATGCAGAATGTGGAAATAAAATGAAATGAAATGAAATGAAATGAAAAACTACTTACATTTACTATAAGGATTTAACTCATCAGTATAATTATAGACAATTATAATCCAAATCAATGTTAGGTGTAATAATATCAAGTTCATTCAGCTACTTCACACAAGCCAGGACATCTGTAATATTTCTCCATAATATAATTGTCACCTCTCTATTTAGGATACCGGAGAAAAGTGAACGTCTATAAGAAGGATGAAAGGACTGAAACCGATTCGTCAGTTGCAACCACCAAGACCGTTGAATTCGTTGAGGAGAATCGAGTAATGACCGGAGAAGACCATCGCCAGGATGTCACGGAATACCTGATGAGTGGGTCTTTGTCAACCAGTGTGACGTCCCTTCTCAAGAAGCAACTTGACAAGCTAATCGAAGACATCGAAGAAATAGACACACGCTACACTCGGATACCAAGGGAAACACAACATCCACTTCCTCCTACCGCCCCTGATGGGGAAGAAGACGGCAAAATAGCGAAACGACGGAATGTGTGCGAAGCAAATGAACGGAGGCCAATTCTGGACACACGAGCCACGTCAATTACTGCGGATGTTAAGATGTTCGGAAAGCTCGTATCGGGTAAACGGCGTTTCACGAAGCGCATCCCTCGCCAGGTCCATCTGAAGGAATCATCGTCATCGAGTTCCAGTTCAGAGGGTGACAAGCAAGATAAGAGAGGTGTTCTTGATAAGTTGCTTCTCAAGCTGACGTCCGCAGGCAAAGATCAGGCCAAGTCACCTGCTTACGGGGAAAGTAATGTGAAGTCGCATTACAGACAAACGACCAGGGTCGTCAAAAAGAGAGCTCGACGTAAGCCTGAGATATTGGAAGATGAATATGACCAAGAAGCCGAGTCCGAATTTCCTAAAAGGAAACGTGCTAGACAATCACGCTCCCCAGACGTAGTAACTGAAGTCACTAGAGTAGAGAAAGTTCTTCACCAGGATAAGAAAGGACATAAATACACGTCAAGAAAATTTTACCGTAAACGTTATCAGAAGCATTCGGACAATTGTGGGAAAAGCCCCGGGGGCGTTTCGCATGAACCTGGTCCTGAAACCGCAGCAACATCTAGCGCTCCAACGGAAGAAGGAAGAATAATGCCTGTTTCTCGCGCCCCTCTCCGCAAACTGAAGGGCGAGCTGAAACGGAAGTCGCTCGAGAGGAGAAGCGCATGGTCATCGTCCACTGATCTAATGGCAAAAACATCACACGGCCTCATCACAGGACGTTCAAAAACTTCAATCCTGGTGTTCTTCGTGCTCGCTTGGTTGGTCATCGTCATCTCGTTGGCGATGAGAATGTTGCTCTTCTGTAACGAAACCGATCGATGCTGGAGCTGCGACCTTGAATATGCCTTCAGTTCTTTAGTGCGGAGCCATACCACGGTGCTCCACGTGAGGCATCCTCCCATTTAACATGTTCCCTGCTGGACGTTCCAATTCTCATTATAGAGTTAATACAGACTCCATCGGGTTCCCGTAGGCAATGGGTTAATGCAGTTGATAAAGTGACATTGAATGTATGATCAATTCAAATGGTTATAATGATCGTGTACATTTAGATGGCAGTTATGTAGTGCTGCCGAAATTGGGGAAAGGGGTTGGGGTGAAGTGGCATACCTTTGTGCATGGGATGCCATCTGTCCAAACGATGGGGGGGGGGGGGGGGGGGGGGTGGTGATACCAACTGAAAATAGGCATACGTATAGCTATTGTGTGCGGCTTTAATACTGAATGTGAAACGGGGAACGGGGGTCACGGGGGAAGACGGGGGTGGGTCGGGGGAGTTGAGGGGCGTATTGTTCTTACGGGGATGACATCTCTCGAAACGGGGGGGGGGGGGGGGGGGCGTTCACAGGGTGTTCCCTGTGCTGAGTACGTCACTGGGGGTATAATAATTGATTTGTATAAAGCCACAGTCGAAATAATCACGCAGTTTATACCAACAAAATGTCAAGGCACAGTCATGCATTATTATAGTTTGGTCGAAATTGTTAACGGGATATCACGGAATGAAACAACTGACTTTGGGTTTATTATAGACAAAGTGGACCGCACACTTACATAACATGAACCAGCAGAAACAATTTTGAATTGAATTGTTGTATTCATCTTTTCTTGTTGCGAACTCCAGCATAATTATAAATAGCCAACCATGCCTGCTTACAATGATTTCTCTATTTCATTTACTTGATAAATGTGACAATCGCGTTACAAATATATAATTATATATACAGAAGCATTAAAGGGGTATAGTACAGTAATTGTTTTGGTAAGGCTGAGCTTTAGTAACCAAAACCTGCACAATATCATTAAAAACTAATAGTTATAACTCCACCATGCTCGAAAGGTATAGAAAATTACAAACGACTAAGTAAAAAGCCCGTTATCATTTAAAAAAAAATAGCCATTAAAACACAAAAGGGCGCTCTCTAAAACACCATTGGTTTAAACAATTTTCCATACAAAACTATGCATGTGATGTTTTGTTGAAATAATGATTAAATAGAGAAATCATCCACAACTATTAAAAACCTCTTTTGAACATTTTTGAAAAAGTGTAAAGCATTTTTAAAATAAAAAAAATAATCATCGAACTAAATCTGGGGCCTAGATTTATTCCGATCTGATATATTTATTAATATTTCAGCCATTTCTAAACCGATTTTGATCAAAAAAAGTTTATTCTGTCTTTAAAATTGTATGCTCTTTCAAACATTACACTCATTTTTTTCTTTATCTCACAAAAAAAAAATTTTGTGCTGCGCCCTCTATACCAAAACTGAACTACCCCTTTAATAATAAATTGGAACCCCAATACTTTGTAATTATATATATATTATCATTGTCTGATGATCTGATCATCGATATAATTATGCAGGGTGGCCCCCCAAAACGGGACGGGGTACTTGCCATTTTAAAGAAACGTAAAGACTAGTTTCACTGGATAGACAATCTTTTTAAAGGGTGACTAAATTGAAAACGCATGTTGACTTTGGTTGATCTAAAATAATGAATACATCACATATCTGTTAACTATTTGACATACATTTTTGTCATATTTTTTATATAATTTTTTATATTATTTGTATTCTACCTGCTAAGATCCACCCCTAAAAAAAACAGAACCTATTGACTTCTGTGACATCACAATACCATTCAACCATCCATCAGCTAGATAAACATAAACAAAAGATATGCTCTCACCAATAAGTACCTTATTGCATTAGCTTTGGATGTTTTCATTTAAACCCTTCTTTTCATGGTGAGTGGGCATTGTATAAAACATACAATGCTATTGTAAATAGGTGATCAGTGGACATACCAATATCTTTTGTTCATCTAGCTGACTAATGGTTGAACTATTATGATGTCACAGAAGTCAATAGCTTCTGGCCGGTTTTTTTAGGGGTGAAGCTGAGCAGGTAGAAAAAAGTAATAGAAACAAATAATATTAAAAATATGACAAAAATGTACATCAAATAGTCAACAGATATGTGATGTTTTCATTATTATAGATCAACCAAAGTCTTTTTTTAAAATTTAGTCACCCTTTAAAGGAACTTTGATACAAAAGACAGACATTTTAATTCGAATTTATACCAAGTCGGTGCTAGATAAATAGCTATAGTCATCATGCCCGTCATAGCACCAAGCAGTGATCAGTACGAATACTTTTGTACATTAAGTGCATTCAGCTGTAAAACCGAGATCGAAAGCGAAGGCCGGCATCTTTAGGGAGTGCACTGATGATGATGATGATGCTGATGACTGATGACAATTACTACGAAGGCGACGATGATGATGATGATGATGATGATGATGATGGTGGTGATGGTGATGATGATGATGATGTAACTGTGATCAGCGCTGTGCTCCGCACGGCGCCTATGGCGTGCCCTTAGAGCCATATTCCATCGATCCAAAAACAGATCGAAGTAAGTAACAAAATCTCTTCGAAGCGCAGGTTGGTACGTGTTATGGTGCCTGCGTGTATGTGTGTATGTATCAGCAGTAATACGAGCAGCCTTCGAACCCACACATTTGACGTGCTTTGCTTGTGTGTGTCGCGTCGCGTGTATAAAACCGGCAGTGTGGTAGTACAGCCTTCATTTCTTCCTTGTTCGCCAATCAGAGAGCTCGATTTCTGGTCGGATAGGGTCCGAAATGTGTACTATGTAGTCGGCTTCGATCGATGACTCGGAAGTAACGTATTAAATCCAGCTCTCTGGTAAAGGGAAACAGATACTGGCATTTATAGTGGCATTTGATGTGAATCCAAGATTTTTGTTACAGGCGATCACTATCACTATAGGGTGACGTTTTGATCGTGTGGGCTTGGTGTGTAAGTAGGCATGGTGTGAAAAGGTCCCCTATTCTACCTCCTGGTTGTTTTACAGTGATTATAGTCTGGTTCCAAGGCATTATAATGTGTTTCTATGTGTGTCAGGCTGGGTTACTGGCTTACTGGTCAACACAGAGGGGTGTGGTAAGAGCTAGGGGTCTGTTTGGGGTGAGAGGGCCGAAAGGGGAGAATTGAAAAGTCGTGTTTTATTATGAAGTTGAAATGCAATGTAAATTAGGTAAGCAGATATCATTGCATTTTCCCACTAAGTACAGTAGTCGGTGATATGTGAATTATGTAATTTGCACTCACCACTCAGTGCACGAATTTGAGAGGGGAGGGACCTTTTAAAAAGGGGATATTGTGTAGAAAACTCCCCCGTCAGTAACATTACCCTCATATGCCACACGCTAATTTAGCCCTCCCCCGAACTTCCAAGGGCACACATCAATAAATCATACTGCTTCTGACAATACGAATGTTAGTGCGTGCTTTTGTTGTGTATTATTGTGTGTGTGGAGCGTCTGTATGGAATGCATTTAGGGGGAAACGACCCTCATCATATCCCCGCTTGCTCTATGTATACTACATAATTTGACACTCTTCGGACCTCCCATCTCTCTGCTTCGATGATATGCAGTTTACATAGAGAAGTTGGAGCTTTCAAAAGACTTGACGTTTTATACAGTAATCTCGGCACATTGTTTAAATCCACGAAAATATATATATGAAATGGAACGCTATCGCCTTTGTGTTAGCTATATTAAAGTTCCAATCGAGCTTGAAACATATTTCGTATACCAACCTTACATCTAGTTATTAAGTGTACGTGCCATTACAATATTGTGATCTTTAAGACTACAGTTAGCGCATTGAAATAACAGTCAATATTTATTGCATTACTTAGTCATAATTATGACGTTCCGTTAATACTGTAACATCACACATTACCAAGTAAATGTGTGCAATCGCCTGACTTATACATGACTTGAATCATACAAACGAACCGCGAGAATGTGCGTTTAGAAATGTCAACAGGGTTGCCAGATTCCTGTAATTGCCCTTCGAACGATTTTAAAGGGATAGTTGAGTTTTGGTAGAGAGGGCGCTACACATAATAATTTGTTCGTGAGATAATGCAAAACTGAGTGTAAGATTTGAAAGAGCATAATATTTTAATGACAAAATAAACTTTATTTGATCAAAATCGGTTCAGAAACGGCTGAAATATCCATAAATATAACAATTTGTAATAAAGCTGGGGCCCCAGGTTTATTAGAGAATTTTGAGCCAGCCGTTAAAAATTTTTAAAAAATGCTTCCTCTTTTCAAAAAGTTACAAAATAGGTATGTTAATAGTTGTTGGCTATTTCTCTATCTAATCACTATTTCAACAAAACATCACATGCACAATATCTTATTCAAAATGGTTGAAACCGATGAGTGTTTAGAGAGCGTCCTCTTACGTTTTAACGGCTCTTTTTTAATGATAACATGATCTTTACTACGTCATTTGGAATTTTGTGTTCCTTTCTAGTTATAACTATTATTTTGCAATGTAATGATGTAGGTTTTGGTTACTAAAATTTAATTTCACCAAAACTGTACTCTCCTTACCAGAACTCAACTATCCCTTTAAATTCAACACAGGGATCGAGCGCGCGTACCATATCAGAGAGTCTAGTGCGAGTGAATTTATTACGCTTTAGCTCAACCAATCAAATTGCGTTGCTATATTGTAACGGTTCATGCACTGTGCATGTGGCCGATCGTCTGCGTTTGTGAGATCCATTTATGCATCGAAGGGGTATTTCTCCATGCATTGGTGAGTGTGTTGCTGTGTATTACATGCAGTGATATGAGCAGTCATCGATCCCAAACATTTCATGTGTAATATTTGTGTATCTTGTGTGTATCTAGAACGACATGCAATAATGTGGGCTAACACACTGGTAGAACAACCTTCGTTTCTTCTTTATTGCCCCATGAGAGAGCTCGATTGCTGGTTGGATACGGTCTGACGGCGGGGGTACTAGTCTAGGTTCTGGACCCTGTTTACACCTTTCCTCCATATACCTCGTAATACCACTCTGAACTTTGAAGCTGTACGGACGGATTCACAAGGTGTATAAGGTGCATACAGGTACAGAACCTAGACTAGTACTATCTCCTTGGTATACCATGGAAGTGGGAGTTGGTACTTCACACAACTTGCATGTCTTCGATGAAGTAGTGTGCAGTACAAAAACCTGAACCCAATCATTACTTGGTCATAATTATGACGTTCCGTTACTGAAACATTATCACCCCGAGAATGCGCGATTCGAAATGTCAACAGGGTTGCCAGATTCCTTTCATTGCCCCTATGCATGTAAGCTTAGTTCTTCCATGGATACTAGTACTATCCATGGTTCTAGTACTATCCATGGTTCTTCGAACAATTTTATTCGACACAGGGATCGAGCGCGCGTGCCATCAGAGAGTACAGTGCGAGTGAATGTATTACGCTCCAGCTCATAGAACGCTCTCGGCGAAATTGAGCTTGAAACATATTTTGGAAACCAATCTAACATCTTGTTATAAAGAGCATTTGCGATTGCAATGTTGACATCTGTAAGTCTGCCTAAAGTTAGCCCAGCAAAATAGCACTCAACATTTATTCCACTATTTGGTCATAATTATGACCTCTGTTACTGAAACGTTATCATACACTACCAGGTAAGCGTATGCAATCGCTTACAACACACACTTAGTTTACGAACGAACTCCGACATTGTACGTTTGTAAATATAAATAAGGTTAATCGAATCCTTTAATTGCTATATATAATCTACATCATCGAACGAAGTAATTTGCCGTACGGATCCAGCGCGCGCGTACCGTCCGTTGGTGCGTGCGCAACGTGTGAACAATTCGGCTATCGAAGGAATTTTGTTACCACGTACATTATGCATTACATGGGCCGAGAGTAAAATGCCAGCTCGGTTCCATCGCATTGAACGTACACTATGCTCCCAACAAATCAAATTATTTTATTCTAGCAGGGGCCGCGGAATGGTTTTGAAAGTGGGGGTGGGGGGGGGGGGGGGGGCTGATCACATTTGAACTGTAATGTATTTATTTATTTAAAGGGATAGTTGAGTTCTGGTAAAGAGAGTACAGATTTGGTCAAACTGAATTTTAGTAACCAAAACCTGCACCATTTCATTACAAACTAATAGTTATAACGCTACCACGCTTGAAAGGAATTCAAAATTACAAACGACTAAGTAAAAAGCCTTTTAACATTCAAACCATCGATATAATTGATGATTCAAACAGAGCGGTTCAAACTCAAGATGGCGCTCTCTAAAAACTCATTGTTTTAAACAATTTAAAAAAATATATTGTGCATAATTATGTAGGTTCGTAAAAATAGTGATTAGATAGAGAGAAAATCAACAACTATTAAAAAACTTCTTTTCAAAATTTTTAAAAAGAGGAAGTATTTGTTTTAAATTTGTAACGGTTGGTTCAAAATTATCGCCTCGGGCTAGCGTTCTCTAAAAAGTGATACCCGGGCGTCAAACACTTTTAAATAATATTTTGAAAGCAAATTTCACAACAATTAGTGCATTTTAATGGGAATTATTATATTGTCCCATGTTTTTTTCGATGGTCTTTCATATGGAATTGAAATCAGCCAAATCCGTTACAATTTATTTTGGGGGGCACTTTGGAAATTACCAATACTCAACGTTACCTTAGGTATTTCTTTGTTTTAGCCAAAAAAGTGGGGGGGGGGGGGGCTGCAGCCCCCCCAGCCCCACCGGTTCCGCGGTCCCTGTCTAGTACGTATCATAACTGCACGTGCGGACGACATCGGAGGTGTATGATTGGGTTAATGTTGAATTGCCCGTTTCGTGACAGATTTACGCCGTCTTCGCGACGGTCTGTAACTTTTTCTTCACGGCCGCGAAGGTTATTCCGCCTGGGGTGGCGATCTACAGTGCGAGTCAAATAAAACGAAGCCGGACTGCGATTGCTTATAACCCACAATATTAAGCATAATGTATAATGTGTATGTGTTGATGGTGTTCAAGGTATCATACTAAAGTCTTAAGCTTGGGAAATCAGTGGCGGATCTACGGGGGTGTGGGGGGAGGGGGTTAAGGGGTTTAACCCCCCCCCCCCCACCCCCCCCCCCCCCTCTTGGGATGCCATGTGAAGCTAAGTGATGTGCATAGAAAAACACTGCACTACTTTTTAAGGTTTCCATTATGTTAGTAGATACCAGAAAAACATCATTTACGGGGGTTAAACATAGCAAAAATCGCCGAAAGGGGGGACACCCCCCTCTCGGACTCTCCCCCAACTCGCCGCTACGCGGCTCGGACTTCGCCGCTGGGGTAAACCCCCACCCCACTTAGCAAAAATCTAGACCCACCCCTGGAAATGGCATTTAGAATTATACATCATACATTTTGATCACCTTTAATTCTGTTTCTTTGAACGCGACCTCATTATTAATTTTATGTAAAAACTACCTGTGTTCAAGTTTGCCGTCTTGTTGCATCATGATTCATGAATTAATGCGTCTGTTTACCATTTATTCAAAAGAAGATTTCAAGAATTGCCTTCGTGATTCAAAACAGAAATCAAGATGGTTGCCAGTGTTTTTCATGTTTATCAGGGTGGAAGGTGATCCTTCCCTGTCCTCTCATCATAATGTTTGGAGGCAGAGGCTCCTGGATAGGACATGGTGGATGAAGTTATCTTTGAGTTTGAAAATCAAACAACAGATGCATCAACTCATTTGCACAGCTCTTTTTGAATGATAACAGGCCTTTTTTCGTATTCGTTTTGCAATTTATTTTGACTTTCAGTCATTGCACTAGATAATCCCTTTAATGTAACATAACGAATGGAATTAACAGCAGGGTCGTCTACTATTTGACATCCCAGGGTCCATGATTTACCTTACATTCCATGACCCTAGTGCCCCCGCCCCCGTACCCTGTATATGATTAGGATCAAGCTAAGTTTCGCTCTGTCATGTCTGTGATAATTACTGTGCTCTTTTTTTATTAATATAGTCCAAGGGTAAAGGGGGACAATTTTGTGGGGCTGAAGTCTTTTGCCTGAATAAATGTCCTTCCAGATTTCTCTGGTCGGAGAAATTGATATGATTTACTACCGACCATACAAGGGGGCTTTGTGTCATTGAGGTGGTCTGGCTAGCATACATTGAAGGGTCAGATTGTCCGAGGTTATGGAATAATATCTGAATGGGGAGTATGAGCAAGGATGTATACATCCTTGGTATAAGGTTGAAAAGGCTGTGACTATTGGACGGATAAGACTTGCGCCCCCATATGGGCATATATGGTTCAAAGCACACCTTGGTAGGGGCCGCGGCAACGGAGGGGGGGGGGGGGGGGGGGTAGTGGGGGCTGCGGGATGCGGGACAGAAGCATAACATATCAATTGTAATGTGGTCCGACCCCCCCCCCCCCCCCCCTCACTTTCAAAAACCTTTATGTGGCCCCTGCTTGGTTTTGTGAACCGGGGTACATAATAATGGAAAGCGATCAATCTGTGTTAGTACTTTATGTACGCAACCGAGTCCAATGGCAATGCACAGAGTACCATATTCCCCCCTCCACCCCCTCCCCCGAAAAAAAAAAGTACAATCGGACTTTCTACAACGTTAACTTTCAAGATAGTAGATCTATCATAAAGCAATTTCAGAGTATGTATTATCTACATTCTGCATTCTAGTTGATTTGCTTCAGTGGTCATGGAGAATGGGGATCTTTGTAACTCATACCATGGGTCTTCCAAGTTTGACACTTGGATGCCCTTAATTAGCACCCATGTGAATGGAAGTATTTTGCTCAAAACTGTCAGGGCAGCTAAAATGGTAATTTAAATTTAGTGCATATTCATACTACTATAATAATAATTATAGTGATAATAATATCAATAATGATAATAATAATAATCAATAGTGATAATAATAATAATATATAATAATAATAATAATAATAATAATAATAATAATAATAATAATAATAATACATCGTTTAGCACTGTGCTATTTTGTTAGACCTTTTTGTCAAGTTTTTATTTTGTATTGTTAATTTAAAGATGTTTAATTCATTATTATGTACTATGACTATTGTATGGTCTAGAAGTTTGGGGCGTCGTAAACAAAACTAGTTTAAAGGAATTGTTGAGTTTTGGTAAAGAGGGCGCCACATATATTTGTTGTGAGATAATGTAAACCGAGTGTCAAATCAGAAAGAGCATTAAGTTTTAATGGCAGAATAACTTTTATTTGATCAAAATCGGTTCAGATATGGCTGAAATATAACCATTTGCAATAATTGTGGGGCTCACAAATATTCGATCATTTTGAACCAACCGTTTACAAATTCATTTAATTTCATTTATTCATTTATTTCAGATAAAATACAATAATATAAACGGTACAGTGTAAAAATTG
>JBAMJV010007497.1:0-42254 GCA_037951105.1 Echinarachnius parma
GCAGCGCATTATGTGCAAATGCACAATGATGATGTATTAACAAAACGTCAACAAACAACTTGTGCACGGTACTATGCTGGCGCAGCATATCGCATGCCGTATTCCAAAAAAGCGCGCGTACACTGATTTAGCCGGAACAAGATAACGACCTTTGACCAATTTCATCGGTATTTTCTCCCATCCCCCCCCCCCCCGAACCATTTCAAGCTGCCCGTTTCATCGGAGTGACACCGATAGAAAGAGATTTTCTCCTACTGTTGAGTAGGAGAATTTAATCGCCTATTTCTCTTCTTTCATCGGCTATTCTATCGGCTATTTCCCCTCTGTCGCTTTCAAGCTGCCAGTTTCATCGGATGTGTCCGGACGCATCCGATGAAAAGTAGTGCACCTTGAAAGCGACAGAAGACATTGCGACGCCCAATTATTTTTTGTATGCGTATAGTATCATAGTGGTACAACAAGTTAAATAAAACGTAGTTTTCTGTCTAGATTTTCGCCCATGAGGCTTCTTCAGGGATGTTTTGAAATAGTTCAAATATACATGTACATAATATGTGTTAAAGATCTATTAGTTGAAAATGTTGCATTTTAAAGGGGTAGTTCAGTTTGGGTATAGAGGGCGCTGCAAGAAATAAATTTGTTGTGAGGTAATGAAAAACTGAGTGTCAAATTTGAAAGAGTATACAATTTTATTGACAGAATAAACTTTATTTGATCAAAATCGGTTCAGAACAGGTTTATTCGATGATTTAAGAAAAACAAAATAAAATGCTTACACTTTTTAAAATTTTACAAAAGAGGTTTAAAATAGTTTTTTGATTATCTCTCTATTTAATCATTATTTCAACAAAACATCACATGCAAAATTTTGTATCTATAAAAAATGGTTTAAAGGAATAGTTAAGTTTTGTTATAGAGGGCGCTACACAAAATAACTTTGTTGTGAGATAATGAAAAACTGAGTGTCAAATTCGAAAGAGCATACAATTTTAATGACAGAATCAACTTTATTTGATCAAAATCGGTTAAGAAATGGC
The DNA here is from genome assembly GCA_037951105.1 of Echinarachnius parma. Lineage (NCBI taxonomy): Eukaryota > Metazoa > Echinodermata > Echinoidea > Clypeasteroida > Echinarachniidae > Echinarachnius > Echinarachnius parma. The sequence continues at coordinate 1,038 of JBAMJV010007497.1, forward strand.
TGAAATATCTATAAACATAACCATTTGTAATACTTGTGGGGCCCCACAATTATTAGATAATTTTGAACCAGCCGTCAATTTGTTTTAAAATCCTACCTCTTTTCAAAAATTTACAAAAGAGGTTTTTAAATAGTTGTTGATTATCTCTCTATCTAATAACTCTTTCAATAAAAGATCACATGCACAATATTTCATTTAAAATGGTTGAAACCGATGAGGGTTTAGAGAGCGCCTTCTTGAGTTGTAACGGCTTGTTTTGAATGATAACAGGCTTTTTTACTTAGTCATTAGTAATTTGTTATTGCTTTCGAGCATGGTGGAGTTATAACTACATGTATAAGTTTGTAATGTAATGGTGCAGGTTTTGGTTACTAAAATTCAGTTTGACCAAAACTGTACTCTCTTTACCAGAACTCAACTATCAAATGCGTTTTCAGAGAGCACCCTCTTGTGTTTTAATAGCTCTTTTGGAATAATAACAGGCTTCTTACCTTGCCGTTTGTAAGTTTTTCTACTTTTTGAGCATAGTGGAGTTATAAATATTAGTTTATAATGATATGGTGCAGGTTTTGGTTACTAAAATTCAGTTTGACCAAAACTGTAATGTTAGGTTTGAATGCTAATACATGTACCACAATGAAGTGAATTTCTACCATAATTTTGTATTATTTCAAACACAGGGAAACTGACTAGAAATGTATATGATAATTTAAAAAATATAAATGCAAATATAATTTGCATGTATAATTGGTTATTATTTGAAGCAATAAAACAATGTTAATTATAATAACCGGAGACCGGAGTGGTATTTGTTTGTGTGGAGCAACCTTTACGAAAATATTAATGTCAAGTTTACTCTTTGCAGGCATTATTACGCCAAAAGGGAACAATTTTGAAAAATGAAAACTGAATTATAATTTTGATGAGAGCACGCGTGGAATCACATTATTTTCTATTTTGTTGTAATGTGTACTTTGGATGTTAGTTTTATATAAGTTTATATATTGTGCAGAATATTGCAAGGAAGGTTCATCATTTTAATTTAATATGAGGATGAAAGTTTTGTCACGCACTAGCCGAGACTCATTTTCATATCCAATAATACGTGGGTGTCCATTTGTATAAATATTTGGACTAAGTTGGAAAAGATAGATTCATTTTGGGCAATAATTGCTCATTGATTGTTGTCAAACAAACAATATTCATATATGGTGAATGAAGTACCCATATTTTCTAACTTTGAATTGGACTTACTTACATATTTCAAACGTGAGAAATATAATGTTTCATTTAAAACGTCAATAAATGTTGTGTTCATTAAAACAAGTTATTATTAAACAATATAATTATTGTGTTCAACGGTTCATTTATTTTTCGCTGTCATGTTTTCCTTTTTTCTTTTCATATTATGATGAACATGCAAAACAAATTAAAATTATACCAATACATGGCCCCAAATAAAAATGAGATAATGTAAAAATGGGGGCACACACATATATTGCAAAAGGAACCGGACCGTAGGAATACCGTATTAGATATGCAACATAATTCCATAATTCCATTGAAAAGTTTGAATGTACTTAAAGGGACTTAGTAACATTGTCCAAATCCTCAAAATAAAATTTTAATTCTAGCGGTTCCCTCATACCTTGTTGTATTCGTATTAACAATAAAATCATGGGACCGGTTTCGGTTTTTCAAATTTCCCTTTCGTTACAAAGATATGTACGATCGAAGTATTCAGATAAGAAAAACTCCCCCGGAGTTTTGAAACCGTGTACAAAGTGAGTGCAGTGAGTTAGTGAATATCACTTTGCATTTTCGCTCATTAATTGTCAATTACAAGTCAAATGGACATTGCATGGCCATTTGACTTGAAATTTTCACACAATACCCTGTGGACATCCCTTCATCACTTTTTGCACATGTCAACAAAGTTACTAGATCCCTTTAAGGGCCCGTTACACATTCACGGTGCCAACACGGATGACCACGGATTGACGGTCCGGGGTACTCCCAGTTGGGTCCGGGATGCTCCGTGTTGCCTCCGGCGTCATCCTTGGGCGCAGCAGGGAAAATTAAACCTGCTTAATTTTCACCAGGCTCCGTGTTGAGACCGGCCAAAATTATATTGTTCAGCTCATCCGTGTTGACTCCGTGTTGCTTCCTTGCTTATCCGTACACTGTAAAAAAAAATACTGTAAAATTACAGCAAATCTGTCAGCAGAGTCGCCAGAAAATCTGCTTTAAAAATACAGGCCGTATGTAATTGTCGCATACATTTTAGATCTGTAATTCAGAAAACAGGTCTTTATGTAACATGGACTAGCAGAAATACTTTGTAAAAAGTTTCACGTATTATTTATGTAGAAAAACATATTTATGTTAAATCGTTTTAACGCAATAGTTTTCATATAATTTACGTCATTTGATGTGTTTTTAAAATTATTTCTGTATTTACGTTTAATGACGCCAATTTTTTGACAACAATTGCTTTATTCAGTTTTGACAATTCTGATGTTTAAAAAAATTATTTTCTGTATTAAAAAAAAAAAGCGTTTTTGGCGGGAAATTCCTGGCAGTTATTTTGTACAGTGTAGTCCAATCCTCCTAGTCCTAATAACCTACCTAATAGCCTATGCGTACGACATATACATACTGTGCCCTAAGCCTATACCTATCGTTTCTAACCATTTTCCTTTGTTCACGATTAGCTCATAAACAGTGTACAACACGATGCATGTTTTTTAATGGGTAGTGTTTAAACACAGACGTCAAAACATTATTGCATTCATGAATTTCCACCCAAAAGTGGTTTTCAAGAGTCCACTGATAATTAATTATACTATTCTAAATAAAAAAATGAATTTCGATAATCATTTTACAAAATAACGGGATTATGAACAGAATTTTTGTTCATTTTGCAAAAGCTCAAACTTGCTCATGAATATTCATGAACCAGTTACAAATTACAATAAATGCTGTGGGTTAACGGTATATTCGTATTTATGTCTACAAGAAACAAGGTTTTTTAACAGGTTTACCTGTTTTTTTTCTTCTTACAGACCTGGGTAGTAAAAGAAACTGCCTGTGTTGTTAGCTTAGACCTATGTCTACAGGATTTGTTTTGTTTTTATAAAATAAATTGTCGCTTTTTTACAGGAAAATTTCTGTACGATTGATAAAACAGTGAAAAGTTGTAATTTTAAGGGCACAAACCTGTAATTTTACAATTATTTTTTACAGTGTACGTTTAACAAATGTGATGTTGTAAAAGATCAAATAACTGCCAAAATCTAAATTCATATAGATTTATGTATCTGAATTTATTGATGCGTTGTTAAAACACGTTTTAATGTAAATTCACAGGTAGATTATCTTGTATAAATGTACTCATAAATGTATTTTTAAGAATTGTTGATATCTTGAAATGTAATTTTTTTAAAAGAAAACAAAAAAGCCCACTACAGCTGTATTCATCATTTGCAAATGTGTTGAAAAACACACATTTAATGATATTTGCAATTTTCATGAAAGGAAACATAGGAAAACAAAAATTAAACTGCTTATAATAGAATTTAAGAAGTCAGATAAACTCGCTTTTATTTTCTGACTTTCTTGAAAAGATATTAATTTAGGCACACTTCAACAGCAATGCCAACATAAAGAGTAGTGTTTTGTCAGAAAACCTGCCATGGAATTGTTATAAGAAGAACAAATATTAAAGAACCCTGAAAACATGGTATATTCGTCCTTGCATGTGAGCCAATCAACATCGAGTAACTTTTGTGTCATGAGGTCTAACTGCATATACAATGCAGCCTGAAAAACTGTGATCAAACAGATATTAGTCAAAGGAAATCAATACCCTACACAAAAAAAGGCCACTTATGATGCAGTACTGGCGCTGGATACAAAAACAACACTTTTTTGCATATAGATGGTTCTGGAGTAAGAATCCAAACTACACCATCCCTCTGCTAATAAGGCACTGCACCCCCCCCCCCCCCCCCCCCCCCCACCCCCCCTCATATAAAGTCCACTTTGGTAAAAGAATATTCCCACATAAAACTTTGAACATTACCTTTCATTTCGTCAGACTCAAATATTTGGACAGTACAATGTTTAGAAAAAAACAAAAAATATCCAATAAAAATTAATGTAAATAATAATACTAACTGAAGTCATCCCTAAAGCTATATATACATCCATATACATACAGCCATCTGTAAAAATACATTACGGTAAAACATAAAAACGTTAAGATTACATGAAAACTGTATAAATAATCCCTTTTTGCCTTAAAATCACAAGTTTCTGTATTAAAATTAAGTCACGTCAAAGTAAAACTACATCATATGCATTCAATTTAAGAAATCGTTGTTGGAATACAGCCATCTGTAAAAATACATTAAGGTAAAACATAAAAACTGTAAGATTACACGAAAGCTGTATAAATAATCCTTTTTGCCTTAAAATCACAAGTTTCTGATGTAACTCAGTCTCACAATTAAGAATGAAGTAATTTTACAGGATAAGTGTAAAAACAACATCAGAATTGCTGTATTTAGTTAAAACAAAACAATTCTGTATTTTTTTCCCTGTAAAAATACAGATATTTTTTACAGTGTATATACACCGTGTTCGTACCGTACGTATCCGTGTTGGCACCGTTTGTTTGTTTGTTTTGTTTGTTTATTTTATTTAATCACGGTATATACAATAATAAAATGCCCGCTTTCAGCTACAAGCTGTTTTTCAGCAGGGCCGTGAGACAAAAGAATACAGAAATACATAAAATAATACTAAATATTAATTACAAACAAGTTATTTAAACAGGGGAAAAATAAAACATATTTACAAAGATTGGGGTAATAATAATTTACTAATCAGAATGAACGAGGAAACCAATAGGCATAAATATATACATGAGTAAAACAATCATTGAACAGCTAATATGCACATGAATTATAAATCTAGTATGGGTAGCTTCATAATTTCCTTTTTAAATATCTTAACGTCGTGTATAATTCGTAAATAAATAGGTAGAATGTTAAACAGTTTTGATGCATCATATAATGGGCTATTTCGAATAAAGTTTGTGCGGGGTCGAGGCAATTCAATTTGGGTGTTTGCATGTCGCAATCTATAATCTAAGTGGGGTTTTAACTCTATGCGGGATGACAACAATGGAGGGGCAAGATTGTGTAGTAACTTAAAAATAAAAACCAAAGCTTGTTTCTTTCGGACCGTACTTGGACCGTACTGACACCGGCCCACACTTGGAATTTTCACAGAGTATTGTTGATATAATTGGACAGTTTTCTGAAAAGTATTAATTCAACTCCTTTTACAATATTATTATTGATTTATGCGTAATTTAAGGCCCCAAAAAATAATTTGTTGGATTGGAGTAACGGGCAACCAAAAAGTTAGGGTAGGTAGGTAGGGTTTTTCTTTTTTCTTTTTTTTTCTTTTTTCAGGATTCGCACAAATACATGTACACAAAAACACACATATAACACACACATAACACATATCGCAATTGGAAAAGAAAAAAAAAATTATATAGGTTTTCCCATTCATTTTAACACTTTTGTCATTCAATTTCGTCCCGAGAAGTCGAGAATGTGCCAATGCCAACTTCAATTTCGTCTATTGTCGACCAATTTCACAAAAAGTCCATTCAATTTAGTCATTTGTCACACATTTTCGTCCAGTGCAATTCAAATTCGTCAGTCACAGATGTGTTCAGCAACTGTGACCGACGAATTTGAATTGTAATCGACGAAAATGCGTGACGAACGACTAAATTGAATGGACTTTTTGTGAAATTGGTCGACAATAGACGAAATTTGATTTTGCGTTCGATCAAACGCAACTTTGAGTTTTATGCAACGCCCCCCAGTTATTATAGTCAACCAAATAAAAGAGGGTTTCAAATACCATCATCCCTTTTGAAAATGGACATAATAAATTCGAATAACAATATACTATTATAATACGATTTAGACATTTATTACAAGGTAACAGATGCATGTAGCCAGGATAAGGTAAGTACAGTGGCGTAGCAAAGATTTTTTCAAGGGGGGGGGGGGGGGGCTCCAACCGCTCCAACCTTAGTACAACTGGGCCTAGCTATTCGTAGTGTTCATCTTACACAACACTTCGCAAGCACTAGTAAAACTTGTTGTATCTAGTTATAGTCACAAGATCGGACTTGCAAATAATTGCAACTTTACAAATGATTGCATCTCTTTCTGCAACGGGGCCTCTGACTGTCAATATGTACATAGGAATCAAAAGTGTATATACAAAACGGTTTTGTTTAGACAGTGCACATTTGGGGCATATTGCTAGCGTCTTGATGGCTCGAAATCCTGAAAGGGTCGACACAGGGGGCACCCACATTTGGGGCATTAAGGAGGTCCAGCAATCCCCATATATTAATCCATGGTACTCCAGGTTCCCGGAGGAAATGGGTTAAGAAACTAAGGAACACGAGTTCAACTTGATTGGAATTAATGAATTCTCATCAACATCAGCAATGATCAGTGGTATGTTTGACTTAGCAGCATCAACGATTTAATATTAAATGAATACCAAATGAATGGTAACTTTATAGCAAATGATACGAGCAATTATGTTTGAATTGTAACTCCATCCGTGGTATAACTCATTGAATAGACTCATAAGAGACTGCCTAGTACTATTATGAATATATTTTGAATGAATATGAACATATTATGAAGTACTAGTATTAGGAATATATTATCAATATAGTCAAGTAATCTTAAACGGATTATTTTGCTGTTTCCCCGTATATATAGATGTTATTGTCCATATTATAAAAAAACATAGATATTTGGCCTCCACTGGCTGACACATTGAAATAATATAACATTTACATGGCAAAATACACAGAATAAAAAACCAATATACAGAAACAAACACGAGACATGAATGAGAATACAATACTAAAGAGTGACATCAAGACATAGTGAAAAGTGGAAAATGTAAAAATTTACCATATTTAAAAACAGCATATAAAAAACCCCACCCCGACAGCCTGCCATATTCCTATAAAGTTATCACATGTCAAGTACAAAATCTCATGTACAGAGTACACAAAATACACAAAAATGACGTTGCAGAACTTCTCATTGATTATGTAATCTACATTGTTTTAATAGTACTTCTGTGTAGTTTACATATATGTTATATACTTTCTGTCATGAAATATACTTTACGCTGTTTATGTACTTCAATGTAAAATATATGTGGTTGTGATAAATACAAATATAAATCGTGTTTGAGTTATGGTTAGGTATATAATCTCTATTATCTATGATAGTTTTTACATAATTTAGATTTGTGCCTTGGATTTATTTTGGAAGCATGTGAAATTTGCCACTTTGTGTAAAAGAAATGTCAGTTGGAAAGGTCGTTAACTATAGGATTGTACATACCATAGCTTATAAGCATTACTTTTAAATGTTGCCTTTGTGTTTCATATAGGGGTACCCTCATCGATATGGGTGCCTTGCACAATATACCTTGGACACGTATGTTTATCAGTCACGTGGCGTAGCGTGGGTAGACTGATTTTGGAGGGGGGGGGGGTGGGGGGGGGGGGGCGAATAGTAATGGGACACTCTTTATGTATTTCTTTAGTTTTCACAGATTTCCCCTTATATTTGTTATTGTTTTCGTCATAATATTGGAGGGGGCTCAGGCCCCCGTGCACCTCCCATGTAGCTAGGCCACTGGATAGTATCAAGCAATATATCCGGGAAAATTTTATCTTTTTCATTAATATACAGACTTCGCACGTTCATGCCTCAGTCTGTGTACATGCAGGTATAGCAGGATCTTGCATCTGATTCCCACCGTTTGTTAATACCAAAAAGAATTACAGAAATACGATTTTATTTCATCGCTGTGATAGATCTGTGGATTCATATCATCTTATCATTTGACTTGCCTTATTTTTGGCAAGATTGTTATTTTTGTATAAGAGTGATTATTTCTTGGACTGGCGAGAGAAGATCAGATGTCACCAAAGGTGGGCTACGACTTGATCCATTGCACCCAAAGGATTGGACAACACATTATGAACCAATTTCCAGGGAGCTACGCATGCAAGGTTTATTTTAAGGGATCTAGTAACTTTGTTTGTTTTTTGTTTTTTTAACCACATCGGGTCTTATTTATTTCAATATAATTTCACAAATCAGTATATAATCAGAAACAGAACAAGTATAACATATCATTCACAAATAACTAATAAATCTATTCCAATCATGGAGATCTACAAATAGGCGTTGTTTTTATTTATTCTTTTCAATTTGGTATCGTTTTTCTATAATCAAACGAAAAGTATGAATGAAATCATTTTCTTTAATTCTTCTTCCATTTTCATAAGTAATTATTAATCTATATATTGAAAGTAACGCATAATTTAATGACAAGTCAACCAAATTTGTTTTCTTAAAATCATATCCTATAATAGTAAAAGTTTTGGATTTATAACAAAACTATTATCGTACAAATATTGTTTTAAAACATTTTCTAGATATCTCCAAAACGGAATTATGCTTATACAGTAAAAGAACATGTGAATCAATGAACCAAGTTGAGAACAAAATGGACATTCATTACATTCCTTAATGTTCCATTTGTACAAATTATCTGGTGTAATCAAAATATTATACATGAAATTAAAATTAAATTGAATCAATGTATTATCTTGTATTTGCTTAAGTTTAAACCCCCATATATGATTCCAATCAACTAAATCATCCAAAATCATCAATTATGTCCAATATTTAACGGCTCTTGAAACTTCAACTGTATTTGAACGTAATTGTTGGTAAATAACTCTTGATTTCATTTTAGGAGATATATTTGTATTTTCAAAATTATAATTATTTCCATTCTCATTAACTGTGTCGGACACAAATGTTTTAAATGCATCTACATCATTATTTCGTAAATGTATTGACCATAAATTATTTATAACAAAACAACACTTTCCATATTCTGAAAACAGTCTACCGTCCAAATATTGTAATTTTTCTTTTAAAACTGACATTGGCATAATTCCATTTTCATCTAATATATCCCCTACAAATAATATACCTGACTTGATCCAATTATTAAAGATCAACATTTCACCATTATATCTTATGTGCGTATTCAACCACAACATTTCTTTACTGATACAATATTTACTTACACTCATAAAGCAATCTTGCGGGTACACATTCTAGAGACTCGAGAAAGAATGATGAAGTCGGCATAGCTTATGGAAGTTATTCTTATATAACCTTGTAACCAGGCGACTGGTTATGAGACTAGATAATTGTATTCCCCCGTTCTTTGTTTGACCCGCGTGTAAACCTAACGCTGGGCGGAAGTTACCACCACGCAATCTTTGTATTATACCTTGTTTTATGCAAATTACTCAAATGACCCCTGCGCCCCTCGCACGCACGGGTCACTCAAATGACTCAAATGACACCTGCGCCCCTCGCACGCACACGGCGACCTCTCGCAGTCCGTCCGATGTCGTTCACCTTTTAAAATTATCAATATCTTCTATTATTGTTTTATTATTGAAATATTACTATGGTATTCATTATATAAATACGGTGACTTTGGTTTATGACTTTGTGGAAACAATTGTATATCCTTTTACGAGATATGTTGGGATGAAAAGTGGTAATCTTAAAGAGACGTTTAGTCCTCGTTGAGTGGTATATAATATGCTTAAATATTGTATGTGTATCATTGATGGGGGCAGATTCTTGCATGTTTGGGAAGTATTATTATTATCGATGATTATGTTACTGATTCAAGAATGTGGGAAACGCCCCACCCCCTTAAAATGAAATGTACGGTCTTATTACCAACCATGTGCAAAAATATAATTTTACTAATATGGGATTATACAAATTTGGCCAAGAAACCGCCTACTAATTGACTTAACCCATAATGTATGTACTTAACCATAATGTACTTAACCCATAATGTATGTCATAATGTAGTTAAGTAGTATAGTTATTCTTAATTTCATCCGTGATTAGTTAGAATGTCTCTTTTAAACGATACCACGCCAATTATTGTGAAAGAATAATTATACAATATTTACCTACACTCATAAAACAATCTTGCGGGTACAAATTCTAGAGACTCGAGGAAGAAGGATAAAGTCGGCATAGATTATGGTAGTTATTCTTAACCTTATTCATAATATTGTAGACATTCTCTTTCAAACGATACCACGAAAATTATTGTGTCGCAATATACAATAATATTACCTACTCACTGTATATTCATAAAATAATCTTGCGGGTACAAATTCTAGAGACTCGAGGACGAAGGATGGAGTTGGCAATGATTTTGGTGGTTTTTCTTAATCGTTTCAATAATTGTTTATAATTTTCCTGTCAAACAATACCACGTTAATTATTGTTTATAGCAATATATATATATAACCTAATATACTCATAAAACAATCTTGGGGGTACAAATTTTAGAGACTCGAGAATGAAGTATGAAGTTTTAGTGTTTTATAAAATATATCATTATTTGTTACTAGTCGACCAGCGGTTCAACAATGGAGATCACTAGGGATGCCAGTCTCGCGGAGATCAATCATCAGCACATCCACCGGGGCTACCTCTACCCCAACGTCGTCCTCGACTCCAGCATCGAAGCCATGAAGTCATTCCCCGTTGACGAGGACGACGTCTGGGTTGTGACGTATCCAAAATCAGGTAGGTTAGTCTGGTTATTATTGGTTATTAAATGGTAGTTCAGTTTTGGTATAGAGGGCGCTGCACAAAATATTCGTTTGTGAGATAATGAAAAACTGAGTGTAAAATTTGAAAGAACAAACAATTTTAATGGGAGAATAAACTTTATTTGATCAAAATCGGTTCAGAAACGGCTGAAATGTCAATAAATATATCTGATCGTAATAAATCTGGGGCCCAGATTTATTCGATGATTTGTAAAAAAAGATTTTAAAATGCTTACACTTTTTCAAAAAATGTCAAAAAGGGTTTTTGAATAGTTGTTGATGATCTCTCTATTTAATCATTATTTCAACAAAACATCACACGCATACTTTTGTATGAAAAATGGTTGAAACCAATGCTTTTTTTAGTGAGCGCCCTCTTTTAAACAAATGATAACCGGCTTTTTACTTAGTCGTTTGTAAATTTCTATACCTTTCGAGCATGGTGGAGTTATAACTATTAGTTTGTAATGTTATTGTGCAGGTTTTGTTACTAAAGCTCAGCCCTATCAAAACTATATTAACCCTCATAAGTATATATTGGATCAAAGACGTAGGTTAGTAAACCTTCGTAATTTTTTCACATGCCATACAATTTACTAGATCCCTAACAAAAAGGCAATAGAGCCAATTTATTTAATAAAGGGATCTATTCACGTTGTTGACATGTGCCCAAAAAATGATGAATGCTTGAAAAAATGTGTATTGTTGTGATCTGATATGTCCACTGAGTAGTGAGTGAACATTTCACGTTAAATGGATATTATATGGCCAAGTAATGAGCGAAAATTCAAAGTGATATTCGCAAAATCATTGCACTGACTTTGTACACAAATCAGTTATAACTTTCCAGTGCATAGATACATGTAGTTACAAATCCAAACACTTCAATCGTGAATATCTTTTTAACAAATAGGAAATTCGAAAAACCGAAACCCGTTCCATGCTTCTATTGGTAATACGAATACAATGAGGTACCGTATGTGAGAACTGGTAGATTGTGACAATGGTACTAGATCCCTTCAACCTAAATTAAAAGGAGAAACAAAATCATATTATATCAATTCTTTAACGCACAATGAGTCTAATCTGATGAACAGTATAAGGAAGACAAACATATTGATACTAAATAAATAAATAAATTTAACTTTAATAATTATTGTTTTATAATAGCTATTAATCATGTTAATAGAGTTGCCGAGTCAAGTCGAGTAAAGAGATGTTATGGTATAGAGGTAAAAGCTCCGCTTCTCGCAAATCGGCTCGGATTCGAACCAAGTCTGCGAGTCTCGCATATTGATAAAGGGAATACATTTAATTCGATAATCATGCTGATGATGTTCGAAGGAAGTTTCTTTTTTGAAATATAATATTATTTCAATTACCTATCTGATCTCCGAATTTATAACGAAGATCCCGAAGGCAACGGCAGATTCTGGAAAACGTCGGTCTGAGTTGATCAAATGCGAACTTCCGGAATGTATATCGACTATCAATATCGAGCGAAATTAATTTCGATAATCAAAAAGAAGTTCGTAGGTAAAATAAAGTATTGAATACGTTAGATTTTCTATCTGAATCTTTTAATTTCAATGGAGTATGGGTTCAATGGGTTCCGGCGATTGTTAGTTTGATTCGATTGCGGCGTGTCCCGGAAAGAGTGGACCAATCAACATCGAGTGAACATAATTTTGATCTGAAAAAGTTCATGAGAAAATATCACTAAGATGTTAATCTGATACTTGAATTTTGAATAAGGTACCCACTGGGTTCTGGAGATAGTCGGTCTCATTCGATCGCGCTGCGTCCGGGAAACAATCGACCGATCGACGTCGAGAAACGCGATCGAGATGATCGACCTCTACCAAAGTTTCCCGGTAAACCGGAAGGAGGAGCTCGCGAATCCCGTCGACATGTCGCCCTTCATGAAGAAAGTCGACGATGCGCCTTCGCCGAGGGTCATCCAGAGTCATCTGCACCTGGAAGCACTTCCTGCGGACCTCCTAGATACGGCCAAGGTAAGGATATCTCATGCATGTATAGACCTAATCATAAAATAGTTAACGGGGAGTGGATGTAAAGGAGAAGAGATTAGGGGCGCAGCGTAAAATAGTAAACGGGGGTGGCATCGCCGGACGATGCGCCTTTGCCGAGGGTCATCCATAGTCATCTGTACCTGGAAGCACTTCCTGCTGAACTCCTTGTTACAGCTAAGGTAAAGATATTTCCTGAATGATAGGCCTATTCAGAAAATAGTAAACGGGGATGGGTATAATGGAGAGGAGATTAGGGAGTGGCATCAAATAGTAAACGGGGGTGGCATCGCCGAACGATGCGACTTCAACAAGGGGCTTTCAGAGTCATTTGCATCTGGAAGCACTTCGGTGGACCTGGTAAAGCCAGTGGTGAGACTATTCCTGTATATTCTAGAATTAACACATTAAAGGATTATTTTTTACAAAGGCGGAGTTGAATTAGTGATTACACCTCTTCAACTTATATACATTTAAATATAGGTTTTCTCAGCCAATTTCGTAAGCTTCTCATTCGTTTTGATAAGCGTTTCATTCAATTTCGCGAAATTGAGCTGAAGGCTTGCAATTGTCATTCAAAATTGCATTTTGTTCATACGATTTAGCTCTTCGGTCAAGTGATTTACCATTTTTAGCATTCAATTTGAAAAACACGCTATTTGCATTCAATTTCGTCAACGGATTTCACGGAGGTGGTATTACGTAATCACAAATTTTCTCGCTTTAAATTGAATGACAATTTAACGAAATAGAAACACGTTCTAAATCGAATGCAAACAAAATGTTTTCGAATGATTGTTATATGAATTCGAATGCTAAAAAACGAATTTGAACTGCAATATACAGCTGCGGTGACAAAATCGGCGAAATCGAATGCACACAAAATGAATTTGTGTGGCCAACTTACGAAATTGACCGAGAAATCCTATATTATAAAACTTATTTCGAGCATGGTGGAGTTATAACTATTAGTTTGTAATGTAATGGTGCAGGTCTTGGTAACTAAAATTCAGTTTTGCCAAAACTGTACTCTCTTTACCAGAACTCAACTATCCCTTTAGTGGGGTATAATGAAGATGTGGTTAGGAATGGGTCGTGTAAAGACTAAATACCAACGCACACAGAGCCGACTCGATCTGATCCGACTGGTTTTACTTTTTAGTCAGGCCAGATTCGGTATTGCTCAGTCGGAGCCGATTCGACATGTTGAATCGGTCTCGACTGACCTCCGCCTGGCTCCTGACTGGCGAAATCGGAGTCCTGAGGCAACGCATACTGAGCCAAACATGAAACGAGTCACGTCCACGAGTAGTATGATTATGAACATCATGATTCAAAGTGAACATTCTCATAATATTTTGCGGTAGTTTATTTTGGAAAAAAAAAAGAATCCAAGCAGGGCAATTGAAAAAAATACAAATCATATATATTCAGCGTTTTCAATTTCATAAACAATGGGGCAGAGTGAGTAAGATAATGGCATCCAAGCATATCCTAAGGGCTTTCTTTTGTATTCTAAATAATTTTTCCAATTTTGTGTGATTACTATTACCGCATACAATAATACAATAATTTAATGTGACATCATAATGCATTATATAACAATATCAAAGATGATGCAGGAATTGTATTTTGCAGTCTACCAGTATACATTTATAAATGTGTACCTATTAACTAATCTTTTTGTGATACACAAAAGATCTAGCTTAATACGTACACCAATAAAATTAACAGTATCAATCGTAAGTAACGGAATATTATAAATTTTGAGAATGAGACCACAAGTCTTATTATGGAATGTTATATAATTTGTTTGACTAAGGTTTATCTATTTGATTTAAACCACAAATACATCTTTTCTAATTCATTATTAACATTACTTTCTAAATCAACAATATTTGGCTGCGTATAAATTAAAGTAGTATCATCTGCATACATAATATATTCAAATTTATCGGTAGCTTTCGTGATATCATTAATACAAAAAATAATAGGGGGCCAAGGATTGAACCTTGGGGTACACCGTGGGTAATACCAGATACATCTGAATGACTCTCATTATACATTACATATTGGACCCTATTGTTAAAATAATTTTTAAACCATTGTAACGGCACTAGCTCCTCTAATTCCATAATATTGTAAGTTTGATAATAATATTTTATGATCAACTATGTCAAAAGCCTTTGACAGGTCCATAAATACCTATATAGCAAATGTATTATTATTAATTGCAGACAGAACTTTATCTTGTAACTCAATTAAAGCGTGAGAAGAGTTTTCTAAATCTATACTGTGAATCAATAAGAATATTATTTTTCAAGCAAAATGAATAGAGTCGAGTATAAATGCACCTTTCAAGCAATTTAAATATACTGGGTGAAACTGAAATTGGATCATTCTTCTTGAATACAGGGGTAATTTTAGAAATATTCAATTTATCTGGTACAATACCTGATCTTAAAAAAATATTTAAAGTATAAACCAAGGATCAACAATATAATATATTATTTGTTTCAATAAACTACTACTCAAATTATCAAATCCACATGCGTTACTACCGTTTTCTTCAATGACTTAAAGACTTGTATAAGTTCATGTACTGAAATTGGAATAATAAACAAAGAGTTAGGAAAATATTCATTAAGATATTGATTAAACATGGAACCAGGAGTAGACGCTGATAGCATTTCAACTGCTTCCTTGCACAAATTAACAAATATGAATTAAATTCAGCAGCTATACATTTATATGTATAGCTACTGAATTTAATTCATACGGCGTTATCAATACGTTTATCATCGCATATACAATATTGTGTTAAAGAATGTTTGGGATTATTTAACAATGAATTGTTAAATTCATTGTATATCTTTTATTAGTTTTACGTGGAAAGAGGACAATGGACAAGATGGACAAGGAATATGTTTTGTCACGTCACTGTGTTTTAAAACTATATTGTCCGATGGAAGTTAATGGTCAAAATCGGTTCAGAAAGAGTTGAAATATCAATAAATATAACCGATTGGAATTTAATGCGGGGTCCCACATTTATTCAACAATTTAAGAAAAATCTAGATAATGCCTACACTTTTCGAAAATATACCAAAGATGTGTTTAAATAGTTGTTTATAATCTCTCTATAAAATAATTTTTAATAATTTGTCTTAAAAACGGTTGAAACCAATATGGTTTTAGAGAGCACCTTCTTGTGCTTTAACGGCTGCTTTTTGAACGATGGCAGCATTTTAACTAGCCGTTTGTCAGTTTTTCTACCTTTCTGGCATGATATGGTGCAAGTTTTGGTACTAACATCAGTTTTACCAAAACTGTACTATCTTTTTATACACGTATACTTTTGTGAAGTGATACATTTTAAGCATTTGTGTTTTTTGTACACTATAAACAAGTTTTATTACCCATAATTCAAAAACATTACCCTTACCCAAACCCCTCCACAATACACCGTGTCCCAGAAAAAACGAAACCGGGTTTCATGGCAGAAATTTTCTGTCATAATGAATAATTTAATTGATGATATATATATATGCCTGGAAAGCTCTGTGTCTCTTCTTTCATTTGATGTGCAACTTATGGCACATACTTCAAGCATGACTGAATTAGAACAATGGAAAGTGGTGTTACCAATATTCAATTTGCACGCATAAATTTGAAGTTTGGGTGAGTTTTAAGAGTTGTAAACGTACTTATTTTTAAAAAGGACAAACACCACATAAAAGTTCATATTTTTTATCTTTTACATGACACCTCATGCTAAAAAAATAAATGATTTATGCCAGAGAACGAGTACAATGAAAACATGCCTGATTTCTGCCCGAATGAGTGAAAGTTGAGTAAGAAGTCGCTCAGCTTTCCTGACTAGCAGCTGACAATGGACTTTGATTGCATGAGTGAATTTACATAAACATGGGGATCAGGAAACAGGCTAGATCACGAAAATTACTCATTTGGGCTGGAATCCAACATGTTTTCATTGTATTCGTTCTCTGGCATATTTAATTTATTTTTTAATCATGAGGTGTCATATAAAAGATAAAATTATGAATTTTCATGCGGTGTCTGTCCTTTTTCAAAATAAGTACGTTTACCACTCTTAAAACTCTCCCCAAAACCTCACCCAAACTTGCAATTTCTGCGCGCAAATTGAATTTTGGTAACACCACTTTCTATCGTTCTAATTCAGTCATGCGTGAATTATGTGCCATAAGTTGTATATCAAATAAAAGAAGAGACACATAGCTTTTCAGACATATATATATCATCAAGGAAATTATTCATTATAACATAAAATTTCTGCCATGAAACCCGGTTTCGTTTTATCTGGGACACGGTGTAGATCGCTCCGTTCCCTCAAAGCGCACTGCCCCTATCCGGCGTATTTTTGTCCTTCTCGTTACGCCACTGATCTTGCTGATATTCATAAATATGTGTTGAACTGAAATAATCTGGGGCAAAAGAAAAATAATTATACCCACAAGAAAATCTTGATAATCTTGTTATTGTACAGGTCATCTATGTTGCACGCAACCCCAAAGACGTCTTGAATTCCCTCTACAACTTCACAGGGAGGTCCCCGCTGAATCGCTACACGTGGGATGTCATGCTGAAGAATTCATCGCAGGATGTGAGTATGGCGGCTGTTTGGGGTAGCTAGGAGGTAATTCATCACAGGCCCGTAGCCAGGAGTTTTCAATAGGGGTGTGTAATTTATTTTTAAAAAACGGGACCGAGACTGATCGTGGCCGCGAACACTGGTTGAGCCGTGTAAGCGGGAAGGAAGTGGGGGGGGGGGGGGGGGGGGGGGGGGGATGTAACCTCGCCAACACTCATTTTGCTTTCGCCGGATGTCTTGTATTGTGAAATACAGAAATTTGTGTCGAGTGCATTCGGTCGTGCAGGCCTTTGATTCAATAGGTTTCAATGTTTAAAGGGACACTGAGTCAGTGTGTTAGGTGGCGCTTTTCAAGAGATCACATAATAATAATAATAATAATAATAATAAATCATTTATAGAGCGCGGAAACTATGTGTATATATTCTACCGCGCATATTAATATTAATACCCATAGGAGGCGCCATACACATGACCATCGGTCTGTTTTTCATGTTGATCTATAATTAAGTTGATATTACCTGTACATATTTCTGTATAGCTTACGCACGCCAAGAATATCTGCAAGGTGATAGGAAGTTTTATTTTAAGCAAAATGACCCCGAAGCCATATTTATCCCGCGCAAATATGCCGTGTCACCTACTTTTATGTTAATACAATCCTATTTCCCTTTATATCCGGCAGATGGATTTTACGGACCTTGGTCAAGCCATGTCAAATCATTCTGGAACGTCAGGAACAAGCAAAATGTCTTGTTCCTATTCTATGAAGAAATGAAGCGGGTAAGTTTTTTTTTCTAAGTTCTGCCCCTCTTTTCTAATTCTACCACCTATCACCTTCCACCCTCTCTCTCTCATGATCCAGTCAAACATACCGTAAATCATTCCCGTAAAAGCCACGTATTGGCATATGTGTGGAATGCAATAAAAACGTGGTTATTCCGTGGCATTACGGGACAATTAATACGTGGCAGAACTGTGTGTTTGTGCCACTAACCATGCTAACGGGAAGGCATTTTGAAATGTTTACTCTGCCCTCCTGTAAGTGGCACGAAAACACTCCACTGCCACGTATTATCACCTATTGCCACGGATTAGCCACGAACTTGCCACGAACTTGCCACCGAATAACTCCTTTTCATTGCATTCCACAAAAATGCCAATACGTGGCTCTTTTTTTAAATTTTTTTTTTTTTAATATAAGGTGCAAATGTGAACAATAGCCCACCAGAGTGTTATTGTGACTCTAGAGGGCCAATCAAATGGTCCACTGCATTTAACTCAAAAAGTAAAATTAAACCAAAAAATATATATATATATATATCAATACTAAAAACTACTTTAACAGGAGGTGAACATGCGCACGGCCTTTAAATGATTGAAGACCAATGGTTGTTATGTTGCCAACAATATGATCTGGAAGAGTGTTCCATGTTCGAACAGCCGAGTGAATAAAACTTCTATCCAGAGTGTATGTTCGAGCATCAGGAATGGTGAGTGCGTGGTCTGGCAAGGATGTGCTGTACCTAGTCACACGCCGTCTATCCAGAGGAGGAAGCATATCAGCCAGGTCTTGTGGGCAGATTCTAGTGTGCATTTTGTAGAGTGTTGACACTGCAGCAATCTGTCGTCGGTGGGACAGGCTAGGGATGGAGAATAGGTTGCGTGCAGTGGTCTCATCAATTCCTATTATTTTGAGAGCTTTCTTCTGGATGTTGTCGAGTTGGCTGAGAGTGGTTGGTGGGGCGTTTGTCCAGCATAGGCAGGCATACTCCATAATGCTCCTGACTTGTGACTTGTAGACAGTAGATCTGCCTGTAGTGTCTAGCTTGCCAGCAACTCTCCTCAGAGCCCCTAATTTCTGTCCAGCTCTGGTGGCGATAGCTGAAATGTGTTTGGACCAAGAGAGCTTGCAGTCAAACGTGACTCCCAGAATATCAAGTTGGTCATTCGCGTCCAGCTGACAGTCCCCGAGATAGATGTTCAGATTTGATGGAGTTCGTTTTCTTGATATTGTCATTGTCTTGCACTTTGCTGGCTCAAAGGTGACCTTCCATTTGTCAGCCCATGCTTTCATCTTGGCAAGATCCTTGTTTAGACTGGCAGCAACAGCGTTGATGTCCTTGGGTGAGTGGATGGGAGCGAACAGTGTCGAGTCATCTACATATAGATAGAGTTCATTCTCGCACATGCCAACAATATCGTCAATGTAGATAGAGAACAGCAGAGGCCCGAGAATGGATCCCTGGGGAACAGAAGCGTTGATTGGCGACGCTTCTGAAGTCTGGCCCGACATGACGACTCTGATTGATCTCCCTGAAAGGTAACTGTGTAGCCATGTCAGCAGTTTTCCGCAGACGCCCTTTGACCGAAGTTTGGCTAGCAGGCCATTGTGCCACACCTTGTCAAAGGCTCCCTTGGTATCCAGGGCTATGACACACACCTCCTCTCCTTTGTCAAGGGCGTTGTTCCACTTCTGAGACAGTATGGTGAGAAGATCTGCAGTGCTGTGGCCTGGTCTGAAACCAAACTGTCTGTTTGAGATAAGGTCATTCTGGAACATGTATCTTTGTAGCTGCAAGTTTACTGCTGCTTCCATGACCTTGCTAATGATGCTGAGTAGGGAGATGGGACGATAGTTGGATGGGTCTGCCTTTGAGTCCCTCTTGTGTATTGGTGTCACTGTAGCAGTCTTCCATTGACCTGGGAAAGCACCTTGCGAAAAACAGAGATGGAATAAGCGACTAAGTGGGCTGGCAAGCTCTGCACTGCACTCTTTAAGAATTCTTGCAGGGATTTGGTCTGGGCCAGTTGCTTTGTCGGGTGCAAGCTGCTTCAACAGTCTATTGATGATCTTCGGCTTGAATATGACATTGTGGAAGGTGGTTGCTGTGACTTCATCTAGGTGTGGAGCGGAGGTTTCAGCATCTCGCAGGTGGCATTTCTCGGCAAATGCCTTGCAGAAGACTTCAGCTTTCTCTCCAGCTGTAATATGAGCTACATCGTCGTTAACAATGACGGGAATGTCGCAATAAGCTGCTCTCCCAGCAAGAGTGTTGACTACCCTCCACCACTTTTTACTGCTAAGATTGTTATTAGTTAGATCTTCTTTGAGTTTCGTGTCGTAGTTCCTCTTGGCCTCTTTTTCAGCCGTGTTATACGATTTCCTAGCTTCAGAAAATTTGTCCTTCGTAGAGGCTGTGTTATTGTTTTTGAGTTTCCGGAAGATCCTGCGTTTCTTTCTTGTAGCCCTTCTGCATTTGTCATTGAACCATGCTTTGTCGCCAGTCTTTTTTGTTACAGATTTACTGGGGATGTAAAGATCCATGGCATCATTTATGATCTCTGTGATCCTGTTGCATGCCCTCTGTGGGTCGTTCTCCTTGAATGCTTGAGACCAGTCTGTGGAGGCAAAGTAGCCTCTCATTTCCCAGTAGTTGACACGGTCATATTGCCATACCTTCCTTGTATAAGGCTTGTCTCTGAAAGTAGGGATGTCTGGCTTTGCTAGTACTGGGTTATGATCAGAAGTGCCCACAGGAGCCAGGGTAGTAGATGAAGCAGGAAGATCGGTCAGGACAAGGTCCAGGATTTGATCCCCTCTTGTTGGTTCTTTTACAAGCTGATCTAAACCAAGGCTGCTAGTAAGCTGTAGCATCCGGCGTCCTGCGGTGTCTGTGTTGTGGCTGCCAAGCCATTCTTCGTGATGGACATTGAAGTCCCCAATGAGCATTACAGATTTTGCTCCAAATTCAGACATCTTTGGTATTGTGTTAGCATCTAGGTAATCAATGATGTCACAGTTAGCACTTGGTGGTCTGTATACGGCTCCTATGAGTAGTTTCTGCGATTGCAGAGTTACTGAGAGCCACATGAGTTCGAAGTCAATGGGGTCACGCTGTGGTTCATGGTGTATGGCAACTCCTTCCAAATAGTACACAGCAATGCCACGTCCAGATGTATGAGATCTGTCTTTACGGCAGCACATGGTGTAACCTGGAATTGTGATGCAGTCTGCGCCATCTTGAACAGTCGAGTCCAGGAAAGTTTCCACTGCAATAACAATGGTTGGCTGCTTCTCCTTGCATAAGTTGGCGAGGTCTCCGATGTTCGATCTTAGGCCGCGGATGTTCACCTCAAGTATTTGTAGTTTGTTGTCTCGTAGTCGATGGGCGGGCTTGGGTCGATTCCGTTTAGGTCCGTCCGTTCGAGGCTTATTTGTTGTGTTTTTAGCAATAGAATGACGGGATACAAGAGCTGCCGACCCCTGTATCCCCAAAGCACACTTGAGCAGTGCGGCAGAGGTACACAACATGACCTGATCTGAAAGCATCAGTTGACTCGTAACATATCGTGTTAAGAAGAACCACTTGGTCAAGGATGGGGTGATCAGTGTTTAAATGTACCCCCACTACCCCAGGAAAACCCCGGGAAAACTTTACGCGTACGTGTGACTGGGACATCACAAACTCTTCCTCTCAACACCATGCCTCTCTATTTCCCCCCATCTCTCTTTCTTCCACAAACCCATTCTCTCTCTATTTACCATGTTTACTCGCGTTTTTATATCGCTTTTTATTTGCCTAATCACCACTTTCTTTTTACGTCTTTTCTCTTTAATAGCAGCTTTAGTACCCTAAATATATGTTTTTCATTTATTACGTTGCTTCCTGGAACTTCGATAATCTAGAAGGGAATGGGTTAATTCTTTTTAATTTTCTTTTTTACATTTTGTGATCTCCTCTCTCAAATTTTGTAAGGATTCTTTGATTTCAGACAGTAAAATGGATTATAATTATTTAATTTAATGAATTGTTAAGGCCCGGTGTAGTCGCGGATTTGAACCGACCGCGGCATCAGTCCGGGCAGTGCAATTTATGGTGATGGCTGCTAACTTCAATGTTCATAGTTAGCCACCAAATATATGACCGAAGCCACTAAATAAAAAGCCACCAAATCTAACCATAGCAACCAAATCTAACATATAGCCACCATGTTTGGGGTTAGGGTTAGTCATGTTCGCAACCATATTTATGAAAATTTGTGAAAAAGGTTAGCAACATCTGCGCGCGGATCTTGTCCGCTCGGCCTATATATTCCGCGGCCGGACTATTTTCCGCTCCCACACCGGTCACATAACACCGGATAGCGTAACCGGATGCCCGACGATTAAACATTTGGGAAATCATATTATCCGGTAGTGAAAGTCGTCTATATTGCTTCATGCACAAAGCATTCCACCGGATAGAACATTACGTATAGTTTGCATTTGTATTCTTGTAGAACCCTCTAGATCGAATTTTAAGTGTGTCAATTAACACAGTTACAAAAGGGAATAGATTTCAGCTCCCCCTTTTTCTGGAAATTGGATTTAAAAAAAACACTTATGCTTAGTCACATGATTGGAAGAAAAAGGTCGTTATGATACATATCATATTACATACATCATATCATTTCAAAATTCTTGAAACAGATTAAAAGGGTTGTTATATAAGTACACGGAGGTTGATGTAACTAACGACGAGTTGCGAAAAGGTTGTAGATTTGTAACCCGCTCAGCAAAATG
Source organism: Echinarachnius parma (assembly GCA_037951105.1). Lineage (NCBI taxonomy): Eukaryota > Metazoa > Echinodermata > Echinoidea > Clypeasteroida > Echinarachniidae > Echinarachnius > Echinarachnius parma. The sequence goes on from JBAMJV010007497.1 coordinate 24,074, forward strand.
AGAGACACAGTTTTCTCACAAGGTGAAAACCGTGCAAAAAAACCGGAAATTATCATTAATATTTGTCATATTGTTCCTGTTTCAAGAATCCTCTACATCAGATTCGAAGGATCGCAAATCATTTGGAGGTTGAACTGACGGAAGCGGAGTTGCAAAAGGTCGTAGATTACAGCTCGTTCCACAAAATGAAAAACACGTACGTCCTTTCGCAAGATAAGGAGCAGAAGTGTGTTGCCCAGGCGGGGGGCGGCAGATACAACTTCCTAAACAAAGGTGAGTAGAAGTTAATCTTACACTATCATGGATCACTAATACCCCCGTCACACCTACTACGTTCCTACTACGCTCTTAATCCCCATTGATATTTTTGGAAGTGCGAGGCGAAGTGTATACCCCCGTCACATTAGCTACGCTCTCGCGCCGACCTAGCGCCGCTCCTAATCCCCATTCATAAAATTGGAAGCGTGGGGAGGACGTGGGGAGAGCGTGTTGAGGTCGTGTGGAGAGCGGCGTTCATTGTTCGCTATTGTTTAGATCGTACACTTTTCTCGGCCGCTCTGGCGCCGCTCCCGCGGCGACCAAGTTAAATTAGCAAATTGGCAACGCAGTGGGCAATGAATGGGAAGATTATCTCACATGCGTCAATAGATATCCTTCCATGAATAGCTCGATGAACAAAAGAGCAGGACGTAGCTAGCTCGGCGTTCGCTTTGGACATGTTGAAAAACAAACTTGGGGCTTCGGCGTCCTACTCTTTGTTCAGGGGCTATTGTATGTCCATGCATGGGAGGATATCTTTTCACACAAGTGTCATAATCTTCTCATTCATTCCCAAGTTGAACAAAAGACATTCTTGCAGATCTATTCCAGCACTTCTGCTAGTGGACGCTATAGATTGCGTCAATAGATATCCTTCCATGAATAGCTCGATGAACAAAAGAGCAGGACGTAGCTAGCTCGGCGTTCGCTTTGGACATGTTGAAAAACAAACTTGGGGCTTCGGCGTCCTACTCTTTGTTCAGGGGCTATTGTATGTCCATGCATGGGAGGATATCTTTTCACACAAGTGTCATAATCTTCTCATTCATTCCCAAGTTGAACAAAAGACATTCTTGCAGATCTATTCCAGCACTTCTGCTAGTGGACGCTATAGATTGCGAAGTTTGACACGTTTCAACTATAGGTAAAATGATATCACAATTTAAAATGGCATGTCCGGGCAAAAATAATGTACATTTGGGGGAAACTCAATTTCTGGCTAAAACGTGGCATGGCGGCATACAAATTATATGAGGCTCCAATGAATGGGGACATACGCACACCCTATGTATGCATTATGAACACATATTTCCCGCAAATATATGATTGTTTTGTCCAAAATCTACCACTACTACTACCACCACTACCACTACTACCACTACTACCACTACTACCACTACTACCACCAATACCACCACTGCCACCACCACCACTACCACTACCACTACTACCACTACTACCACTACTACTACTACTACCAATGATAGTCAACAATAATAACCCTCCCCATTCCCTCCACCCAACCTCGTGAAACGCACTGAGTGTGTTCAACTACATTCGTACATGGTATTGGATCGCACAGAGCGTGTGCATGGAGATCGTGTTTCCCCTGCGCTTTGAAAAAAATGTTGGTTTTTTTTATAAGTACGAGAACGCAGACAGAGCGTAGAGCAAATGACCTCGTCTCATTGTTATGAGCTATTGTTAAAGATACACCAAGCGTGCACAGTGAATAGCTCGGAAAGCGTGGCCAAAGCGTACGCAGAGCGTGTTCAGGTCGTGGCAAGAGCGGGAACGAGCTACCATTGTGTCATTAATCGCTCGATTTGTCGGCGTTTCCCCTGCGCTTTGGAAAAAATGTTGGTTTTTTGTATAAGTACGAGAACGCAGACAGAGCGTGGCTATAGTGTGACGGCACACGTAGTAGGAACACGTAGCTAGAGCGTCGTTCTGCAAAATGTCTTTTGCGTCAATAGATATCCTTCCATGAATAGCTCGATGAACAAAAGAGCAGGACGTAGCTAGCTCGGCGTTCGCTTTGGACATGTTGAAAAACAAACTTGGGGCTTCGGCGTCCTACTCTTTGTTCAGGGGCTATTGTATGTCCATGCATGGGAGGATATCTTTTCACACAAGTGTCATAATCTTCTCATTCATTCCCAAGTTGAACAAAAGACATTCTTGCAGATCTATTCCAGCACTTCTGCTAGTGGACGCTATAGATTGCGAAGTTTGACACGTTTCAACTATAGGTAAAATGATATCACAATTTAAAATGGCATGTCCGGGCAAAAATAATGTACATTTGGGGGAAACTCAATTTCTGGCTAAAACGTGGCATGGCGGCATACAAATTATATGAGGCTCCAATGAATGGGGACATACGCACACCCTATGTATGCATTATGAACACATATTTCCCGCAAATATATGATTGTTTTGTCCAAAATCTACCACTACTACTACCACCACTACCACTACTACCACTACTACCACTACTACCACTACTACCACCAATACCACCACTGCCACCACCACCACTACCACTACCACTACTACCACTACTACCACTACTACCACTACTACCACCACTGCCACCACTGCCACCACTGTCACCACTGCCACCACTGCCACCACCACCACCACCACCACTACCACTACCACTACTACCACTACTACCACTACTACTACTACTACCAATGATAGTCAACAATAATAACCCTCCCCATTCCCTCCACCCAACCTCGTGAAACGCACTGAGTGTGTTCAACTACATTCGTACATGGTATTGGATCGCACAGAGCGTGTGCATGGAGATCGTGTTTCCCCTGCGCTTTGAAAAAAATGTTGGTTTTTTTTATAAGTACGAGAACGCAGACAGAGCGTAGAGCAAATGACCTCGTCTCATTGTTATGAGCTATTGTTAAAGATACACCAAGCGTGCACAGTGAATAGCTCGGAAAGCGTGGCCAAAGCGTACGCAGAGCGTGTTCAGGTCGTGGCAAGAGCGGGAACGAGCTACCATTGTGTCATTAATCGCTCGATTTGTCGGCGTTTCCCCTGCGCTTTGGAAAAAATGTTGGTTTTTTGTATAAGTACGAGAACGCAGACAGAGCGTGGCTATAGTGTGACGGCACACGTAGTAGGAACACGTAGCTAGAGCGTCGTTCTGCAAAATGTCTTTTGTTCAATGGGGAATGAATGGGAAGATTATCTCACATGCGTGAAAAGATAACCTCCCATGCATGAACAGACAATAGCTCCCTGAACAAAAGTTCAGATCGTGGGACCTCCACGCTTCTACTACGCTCGTTTTGAACACATCCAAAACGAGCGTAGTAAAAGCGTAGGGGTTTCGCGATCTGAACTTTTGTTCAGTGGGTATTATCTGTTCATGCATGGGAGGTTATCTTTTCACGCATGTGAGATAATCTTTCCATTCATTCCCCATTGAACAAAATACATTTTGCAGATCTATTTCAGTGCTTGTGATCAGCTATTGTCCGAGAGCGTAGTAGAAGCGTAGGTTGGTCTGACGGCACCATAACACCGTCCATCATTTTGACATTGTGGAAAATTACACTATTCTTTATAGCCCTGGTCACAATGGACCCATGACCGGTTCACGATATTATGTTCACGACGAAAATTTAGGGGATGTCGTGGCTTGTTCTGCTATGTTGTACGATGGTTGTATGACGGTCGTAGGAAAAATCCGTCGTGGCTTGTAATTCGGACTATCCTATTTGATGCCACGATAGATCCACGAAATTTTTGTCGTGTTAATATCGTACGACATTGGTACGAAAAAAAAACATGTTGTGGATGCCAACAGTTTGGTGTCGTACGATAGACATGCGACATAACCACACACTGTTCCGACTTCTCTGTTCGTATATTGTTCATGTCGGGAAAGATTCTAAAATTTCATTCTTACCACTTCAACGACAGATCTTACGAAATTTAATCACGACAGAAAATGTACTTTTCGTACGACAGACCCACGACAGAATCATCGTGGGTTTCATTGTGACCAGGGCTTAAATTCTCGTCATGTTGGGCAAATCTTGTCAATCCATGTCAGCTTGTCAAAACAGTAATGTATAACATGATATATTCATATATTTTAACGAGTCGGTCTATAATGACTAACCTAAACTTATTTGTTTTGATTTGTTGTATTAATGCAGGTGTCGTAGGAGACTGGAAGAATCGATTCACGGATATCCAGAAAAACGCGTTTGATAAGTGGTATGAAGCGAATATGGCCGATACTGACATCTCATTTCAGTTTGAATAGAATTTGGCAATAGTCATGGGTACTAAAATCTCAGGTTGCATGTTTACAAAACAATGATCGCAAGAAGTACATTGTGTTCACTGTTAACTATACCTATAACTAATTTGCAAAGAATAATCATAATCATAAATCATAAATGACTGAAAAGGAAAAGATAATAGCGTTGCTCCTCCAAATGATAAAAGGCACGGGTAGAAAAACTGTCTCCGCCAGGACTCGAACCCGGGTCTCCGGCTTTGAACGCCGACGCCTTCACAACTAGGCCACGGAGACTCCGTGGATAAAGACAGACTCGAATTCACGTCACTGGCGAGCCAATCTCTTGGCCCTTTGTGCTCAATAATCATGGGGAAGAAGTTACGAACAATTATGCAAGCCGCATGCCTCAGCTGGATCACAGTGATTCAAGTATATCGGTTGACAAATACGTACAAGTGAAAAGGGGACCAATACATACATATTTGGCTTCTCCTATATAAATAATGTGCAAAGAATAATCATCAATGAATGAAAAGGAAGAAATAATATATCATTTATCATACAATCCTTTATTATTATTCTTTTCAATTAATAAATATATTAATATCAATAATTATGTAATAAATAATATAAATAACTATAGATTACTATTTTGTTTAATTATATTTGTTTTAAATATGTTGTTTAGTAAATACTTCCAGGGGCGGATTTAGCTTTTTGCTAAGGGGGGGGGGGGGGGGGTTGACGCAATGACGATGCGGAGCATCGTCCATGAGCCGCGAATTTTGAACCAGCCGTTAAAATTTGTTTTAAAATGCTTCCTCTTTTCAAAAATTGTCAAAAGAGGTTTTTATATAGTTGTTGATTATCTCTCTATTGCTAATCACTATTTCAACAAAACATCACATGCACAATATTTTATTTAAGATGGTTTAAACAAATGTGTTTTTTGAAAGCGCCCTCTTTAGTTTAAAAAGCTCTTTTTTTAATGATAACAGGCTTTTTACTTGGTCGTTTGTAATTTTGTATTCCTTTTGAGCATGGTGGAGATATAATTATTAGTTTGTAATGTAATGGTGCAGGTTTTGGTTACTAAAATTCAGTTTGACTAAAACTGTACTCTCTCTACCAGAACTCAACTATCCCTTTAATTGTGTTTTTATGATTTTAAATAAATTGAAACTATTCTAAATATAATTTTGTCCATAATTCTTAAAAAGTAAATCTTGAATCTGCGGGTCATATGTTATTTGTACATATTTTTATATTTATTATGTGTATTATATTAAAGCGATAGTTGAGTGTTGGTATAGGGGGCACTTCACAACATATTTTTTTTGTGAGATAATGACAAACTGACTGTCAAATTTGAAAGAACATACACTTGTAATGACAGAATAAACTTTATTTTAACAAAATCGGTTTTACTTAGTCGTTTGTAATTGTGTATACTTTTCGAGCATGGTAAAGTTATAACTATTATTTTGTACTATATATTCTGCAACATTAATTCTCATTCTGACTTACTTTGACACACTGCTATTGTGTTATCTATGAGTGTGTGTTCGTGCGTGCGTCATCCTTTTGTTCCATATACCTCATTAAATACATTAAAGGGACTTAGTATTACATTGTCCAAATCTTCAAATTCCAATTGGAATCCTAGCGGTAACCTCATACCTTGTTGTATTCGTATTAACAATAAAAGCATGGGACAGGTTTCGGTTTTTCAAATTTCTCTTTCGTTAAAAAGATATTTACGATTGAAGTGTTCAGATGTTAAATTATCCCCTGGATCGTCGAAACCGTGTATAAAGTGAGTGCAATGAGTTAGTGAATCTCACTTTGCATTTTTGCTCATTACTCGGCCATATGACGTCCATTTAACTTGAAATTTTCCCACATCACCCACATGACCCAGTGGACATATCAGTTAACAACAATGTACATTGTATCAACCATTCATCACTTTTTGCACATGTCAACAAAGTTACTAGATCCCTTTATTAAACCAATTGGCTGTATTGCCTTTTTTTTAAGGGATCTAGTAAATTGTATGGCATGTGAACAATTACGAAGGTTTAAACCTACGTCTTTGATCCAATATATGTTCACTGAGAGATGTGTGAAAGTTAATGGGAATGGTCAATAAATGTTATAATTATGTCCGAGTAATGAGCGAAAATGCAAAGTGACATTTACTACTCATTGCAATAACATTGAACACAGAGTGTATTCTCCAGACTGGTATTCTCCACTGTTAAATCCGAACACTTTAATCACAAATATCCTTATAACGACAGAGAAATTTGGAAAATCGAAACCTGTTCCATGCTTCGATTGGAGGTGAAAGCCTATAATATTATGTTAACGATCTTCTCAATGCCCATGAGCCGATTGGAAGGAATGCTCCCCAGGGAGTGGAGATTGTGCACACAATGTGTGCTGGTTTGCATTGTATTCTATGACCGGGGTAATAATATCATTGTAAAGCGCTTAGAGATGATTATCAATCATATTATAGGCGCTATATAAATCGAGTATAGTATTATTATTATTAATACGAATATACAACGATGCGAGAACCGTTAGAGTTCTAAGTAAGATTGGTTGATTTTGACGATGTTACTAGATCAAATTGATATGAACAATTCAGTGTACTACCTCAGTTAAAGAATAATATATAAATCACTATATATATATATATACGGTACAATATAGATCAATATGGCCGCAATACATTTACCTTAGATGTTTTCCTTTATTTTTGTTTAAAAATTGCCACCTTATGTTTTAATGTCTTGTCATTTCCTCTTGGGTATCAATAATAGAAATAATCAAATGAAACCACTATATCAACTGTTTTGACTGACAACTGGAGGCTGCCATGTTTTCCAACGGTATGGTACAAAACGTCATCTGAGCGCATCTGAGCATGCACAAAAAATTACTGAGTAAAAAGTTCGAAGACTCTAAACAAGTCAGTTTACAATGTATAACCATGGAACTTCCATGGTATAACGCTGTTCTTGGATCTGCTGCTGCATTTGTCAGTGGTTACGTAACCCGCTTTTGTTAGTGCACGCTCAGATGCTTTGCCTATTTATGTATTTAAATGCATTATACATTGTAAACTGACTTGTTTAGAGTCTACGGACTTTTTACTCAGTGATTTTTGTGTGGAATTAACCAAAATTGAATTGAATTGAATGCGCTCAGAATGATGTTTCATAGATGTGGTATACAGTTGGAAAACAAGGCAGCCTCTTGTGCTCAGTCAAAACACTGAGTTGATAGTGGTTTAAAAAACCTTGGTTATTTACATTATTAGTGATACCCAAGAGGAATTATACGATTAGGGCCCCGTTGCAGAAAGAGATACAATCATTTGTAAGTAACAATTAATTGTAAGTCAGATCATGTGTTCTAAATGAGCAAATATAATTGGTTGAAACGCGCAAATTTTCTGACATACACGAAATTGTAACTTACAATCGATTGTATCTCTTTCTGCAACGGGGGCATGAATTCTGCACTTTAATATTAGTAGCAGCAGGCGAAAATTCCAGCGTTTCCTATACCCCTTAAATAGCGCAAGCCGGACTGATTTAATAAAACCGCTTAATTCATAATTTATACAATTTACAATTTACTGTATGTATGTTAAGATGTAGATGTGATATTGTATTTTATTATATGAGAACAAAATACAAATTGTGAATGTGGGAATATTTAATAAAATGCATTGGCTTACATTAATGTGTTTGTTATAATTGATGAATATGTAAGGTAAATGGCATATGGAAAAGACGGGGACAATGGTAGAGAATGAGAGAGAGAGAGAGAGGGGAGGGGAGGGGGCAGGAGGATTGATACATATTCTTTTAGAGTGATCTAATTACTCTATTGACATGTGCTAAAAGGGATGAATGGTTGATGTGTTTTTGTGATCTGATAGTGATTATAAGTCCACTAAGTGCTAAGTAATGTGCGGAAATATCACGTTAAAGGGGTAGTTTAGTTTTGGTAGAGAGGGCGCTGCACATCACAATTTTTTTGTGAGGTAATGAAAAACTGAGTGTCGAATTTGAGAGAACATGCAATTTTAATGGCAGAATAAACTTTATTTGGTCAAAATCGACCCAGAAACGGCTGAAATATCAATAAATATATCGGATCTTATAATTATTTGGGGCCCAAATAATTAGATGATTTTTAGAAAAAAAAAAAAATGCTTGCACTTTTTCAAAAATTTTCAAAAGCGTTTTTTTAAATAGTTGTTGATCAGTGATCTCGCTATTTAATCATTATATCAATAAAACATCACATGCATAATTTTGTATGAAAAATGGTTGAAACCAATGCCTTTTTATAAAGCGCCCTCTTGTGTTTTAATGGCTCTTTTTGAATGATAACAGGCTTTTTACTTAGTCCTTTGTAATTTTGTATACCTTTCGAGAATGGTGGAGTTATAACTATTAGTTTATAATGTTACTGTGCAGGTTTTGGCTACTAAAGTTCAGCCTTACCAAAACTAAACTACCCCTTTAAATGGATGATAAATTGCTAAGTATTGAGCAAAAGTGCAAAGTGATATTCGCTAACTCATTTCACTGATTTCGTACACAGTTAGAAATGTCCAGTGGATAATTAAAAATCCGATTACTCCAATCGTAGGCCTTGCTATATTTTTAACGAAACGGAATTTCAAAACCGGTTCCATGTTTCTATTGGTAATACGAATACAACAAGGTATGAGAGAATCGCTAGAGTTTTAAATGTTTACGCCCGGGCGTCGCCCGGGTGTCGGGCGGGCACCGACAGAGTGACGGTCGATGACCTATTGATCATCGACCGAACTCGGACCAGGGAAAGATACCATGGATGGCGCCCGCCCTTATGTCGAGCGGACTTCGCCCGACTCCCGTTTGCGGGCGCCGGGCAATTTCTGATCACTAGGCCGGTTCAGAGGGCACCTCACGAGCCCCGTCCAATACGTGACAGGGTAGATTTCAAGCGAACAATACGCTCGACTTCCTGGCGGGTTTGAAATTCGGCGATTCTTTGGCGATCCACAAATTCGGCCGGGGACTGTTGACTGTTGGATATGTCATGTGACGCAGGCATTACGGTTCGGGGTAAATTTTTGGGCTACGGAAATGGAAGCATCTGGAGCTAGACTAAGCGACAATTAAACACGATATTAATATTTATTAATTTCATTTCAGTTTATTTACATTCTTCATATAAACATCAAAAGATACAATACATAAACTATTATAATAAGTTATACAAAATAAATGTCAAATACAATCAAATAGCAAATTAAATCAATTTAGAATGTGGGGTCAACATAGAAGAGCAGAAGCCTTATTTGGTGTTGACCCCGATTACGAAAGGAAAATATTATAATGCAAGAGGAAGTGTTTCTTAAATTAAACCAATAGACACTTTAAAATCAAATATTTTACATATATTCTAGTCAGTGTATCCTACAAATACAACTATATATCCTATTCATACAAATTCACACACACAAGTACATACCCACGCAAACACACATACATGCCCTAACCATTTCATATCTCTTAATTCTCTAACAAAGTTATTTTGAGTTTTCGTTTAAAAGTATTGAGAGTTGGACTTTTGCGAATTTCTAAAGTGAGGTTATTCCAAATTATAGGACCTTTATAAAATATAGAATGTTTAGAAACCACCGTTCTAACTTTAGGTAAATGATAATTTGATGCAGATCTTGTATTATAATCATGATAATCCAAATTAAAAGAAAAGTAAGAGCATAATCTATCCGGAATTTTTTTTCTAGAGCACAAATACATGAAAATTGCAATATTATAATTATTCAAACAAAAAATATTGAGTATTTTCAAATGTTTAAAGATTGGTTTTGTGTGAGCGAAGTATGGAGAGTGGGAAATTATTCTGACAGCCTTCTTTTGTAACAAAAACAATCTAGATACATAATAATCATTAGAATTAGCCCAAGTTATGTTGCAATAATTTAAGTGTTGTAGAATAATAGCATTATACAACAATTAAAAAATAGTCTGGGGGAAAATTTTTAGCTTGTTTATAACACCAATGCTTTTAGATACTGTGTTGCAGATGAAATGGAAATGGAGAAATGGAAACGAAAAGAAAAGAAAAGAAAAGAAAAGAAAAGAAAAGAAAAGAAAAGAAAAGAAAAGAAAAGAAAAGAAAAGAAAAGAAAAGAAAAGAAAAGAAAAGAAAAGAAAAGAAAAGAAAAGAAAAGAAAAGAAAAGAAAAGAAAAGAAAAGAAAAGAAAAGAAAAGAAAGAAAAGAAAAGAAAAGAAAAGAAAAGAAAAGAAAAGAAAAGAAAAGATAAGAAAAGAAAAGGTAATTAAGTAAAAGGTAAATATTTTGTTATATGTTTGTATTTCGGTTATGAGAAGAAAAAAAATATGGCATTGACCTGCCTTGTCCGTGTACATGGTGTATCGGAGGGGCTGAGCAGTATACTAGCTGAGAAGCCAGCCCTGCTCGATGCACGGAGCCGGGTTGGCCAGAAGATACCCAGAAAACGGGCAAGGATAAGAGATGATCCCCCATATTTATATTCTCAATAAAAAATTTATTTTTTAAATTTTTGTATATGAAAAAAAAAATGTTTATATAGAAAGATACATATTATAAAAAGATAATTATTTTAAAAGAAATCCGATTATTAGTTCGTGTGTCAATTTGGGGTTCTTTGAATCCGAAATGCTGATATTTTAACCTGAATTTGACGCTCTCAATGTCACACTTGTTAATTTACCATTCAATTGTAGTGGTTATGAACCCAGTTATGTTGATCTTGGATGTATCTTGGATTTCATCTCAATGAGCTCCTATTACTGCTCTTATTTCTTATTTTCCCTGAATATAGTATTGTCGTTCTAAAATTTATATTATCTTTACATGCAATTCAATTAATATAGCAATCATATAAAAGGCACATATTTGACACTCAATAATCATATATATCACTTTCTCAATTAAAAAAATGCTCACCATTCATTCATTTAAAAAACGCAAAGTACTGCATTCTAAAATTAATATATCTTTACATGCAATTCAATCAATATAACAATCATAGTTATAACAGTCACATAATTGACACTCAATAATCATATATCACTTTCTCAAACAATGCTCACCATTCATTCAATAAAAAACACAAACAAAGAGTAATTAAATGAATTCTTAATGCCATTTATTAAGAAAAACATTTGGCAAGATACCATGTACAACTGTCAATAAATGTTATTGAATTATAAGTACTGCCATATCTATAACGAGGTTGGCTTATACATTTTGTACAAAGATTAATGCATATAATTATACGTCAATTTATATATATAATATAATATAGAAATCAACGAAATTCAGTAAGATACTCCGTTGAAAATTTAATATATATATATAAATTTATATATTTATATATTTATTTATTTATTTATTTATATATTTATATATTTAAAAAGGAGCAAAGAGAAAAGAAGGGAAAAAAAGATTGGCGTAAATATTCAATATGAATGAATAAAAACAAAACAACAACACCATGAAAATGTCCCGCGCAGAAGAACTTATTTAAATCATAACAAAGCAAAAACTGATGATTGTGTATATTATGTATACGTACGTATTAGGAAATGTGTTTGTGTGTGTATGTATGTAACTATGTATACGTGTATGTGTTTGAGAGTAAATGTGTGTGTATATACTGTATGTGTGAGTGAGTGTGTTTGTTGGAGTATGATCACTAAGATCTAATAATAACTTTGATGTATATTTTTTTAATAACACTGCTTTATGCGGTTAAAAAAAGTAAACACAAGTCAATTTACTATATATTTACAAAAAACACGAATTCATAAAGATCACACGATTTGATTTGATACAGTTTGGTAAGTAAGAGGCAATTTCATAAAATAATAAGCTCACTGTACGATTCACTGGTAAATCATTTTTATTATGTTCATAGTCAGTTTGCAGTTTGGTTTTAAGCAATCAAATACCGTAAAGTACGCGAATTTGAATTATTCAGATATCCACATATTTCAAAATAAAGAACAATGACACTCTGCCCCGCGGATCCCTTCTTATACCCTATCCGCAAAGCTTTGCTTTTAATTCCTTTTGTGTGACAAAGCTGCATAATCACGTGGAATATGCTACCCTCATCGACTTGTATTTCATTGTTACTAATATAATTCAAATTATACTTCATAGGTTATTCGTATAATTTTCTAATTACACTGTTGGTCATATAGTTGGAATTTTTTTTTTTTTAGATCCAACTTTATTATTTTTCCTGTTTTTTGCGCCTAATGAATCATTTTAGACTAAAAATAATCATTACATTAATGATTATGTTTCCAAACTACCAATGTACAATACATGGTAGCATGAATTTGCATTAATTAATTTATTCTTTTGTTTTGAGCTTTGAAAGGCAGGACCTTTGATGATTGGCCCCTTTCCTTCTCCAAAGCGTATGTCCAACGAGTCATCGTTATGGGTCATTTCTCAAAGTTGGCCGTGAGATTTTCAACCAAAATTGGCACAGAGGCTCTCGAGGCCATACCCGGTCCAATGCCATTGGCTACCCGCCGAACGATGATTGTGCTCCACCAGGAAGGGGTGTCAACAAGCAATGTCCACTATTTCGTTGGACCATCGCAGGTTAAGGTCTGTAAAGTCCTCAGATGTCATCGAAAGAAGGGTCAATTAAAGCCAAGATTATCTCTAGGACTTCTACGATTGACCACCAGAATAGATTATCGCAAATTGCTTAACCTGTGCCGTAGAAACCGGAAATGCCAAAAAGAAGCCTTCGCCGACTATGAAGAAAACACTATGGAATCAACGCCTTCCGCCAAACTGTACATCAGCAATCCCTCTAACATGGTCACATAGCAAGACAAACTACCAAGTGTCCACCCAATACCATGTAACCGAGATTTACCGGACGTCCCTGGACTAGGGAGCCCAGAAGATTTCCGCCTGGACACTAGAGATATGTCATCTTAATGGGTACGAGCCATAACATCCTTGACCGAACAGATGGAAGACAAATGGTTCGCCGATTACGTGGCGAGAAGTTCCAAGTTGTCTGCATTCACTAAACGACTTGAGTTTGTGACGTCCCAACAGTGGTATGGCTCGTACCCATTAAGATGACCTATCACTAGTGTCCACGCGGCGATCTTCTGCACTCCCTAGTCCAGGGACGTCCGGTAAATCTTGGTAGCATGGTATTGGATGGACACTTGGTAGTTGGTCTTGCTATGTGACCATGTTATAGAGATTGCTGATGTACAGTTTGGCGGAAGGCGTTGATTCCATAGTGTTTTCTTCATAGTCGGCGAAGGCTCCTTTTTGGCATTTCCGGTTTCTACGGCACAGGTTAAGCAATTTGCGATAATATATCCTGGTGGTCAATCGTAGACGTCCTAGAGACAATCTTGGCTTTAATTGACCCTTCTCTCGATGACATCTGAGGACTTTACAGACCTTAACCCGCGATGGTCCAACGGAATAGTGGACATTGCTTGTTGACACCCCTTCCTGGTGGAGCACAAGCATCGTTCGGCGGGTAGCCAATGGCATTGGACGGGGTATGGTCTAGAGAGCCTCTGTGCCAATTTTGGTTGAAAATTTTACAGCCAATTCTGAGAAATGACCCATAACAATGACTTGTTGGACATACGCTTTGGACAGGGAAAGGGGCCAATCATCAAAGGTCATGCCTTTCAAAGCTTAAAACAAAAGAATACATTAATTAATGCAAATCCATGCTACCATGTATTGTACATTGGTAGTTGGGAAACATAATGTAATGATTATTTTTAGTCTAAAATGATTAATTTGGCGCAAAAAGCAGGAAAAAGAATAAAGTTGGATCTAAAAAAAAAAAATTCCAACATTATGACCAACAGTGTATATTGTACTATTCTGTTGTCGAAATAAATAAACATACAAACAAAATAAGATACATGTGTGGTTCTAGGCCCAGTCCTCAATAATCATGACCTCTTTCCAAAATGAAATGCGACGGTCCGTTTGATTTCATCTCGACTTGGTGCAATGGAGGCCCCCATTCTTGCTTACCATTCTCGGAAGCCGGCCAGCTATATCCTCACTTTTCGAGATCGACATCAGAATAGACGCGTTTCCCGAAGGGAAAACTTGTTAAGCCCCTTTTCCCAAACGAAAACGCCGACGATTTCCGCCTCCAGAAGGCAGGTAAATCGATAATGTTCTTTTTCCCAAATGAAAGCGACGGCAACCCCTGATTCCCGCTGTCGGCAAAGTCCTTTTTCCCGAACGGAAATGCTGTTAATCCCCTCTTCCCGATCGGGAAACTCGTGACGCTCCTTTTCCCGAACGAAAATGCTGTTAATCCCCTCTTACCGAACGGGAAACTCGTTACGCTCCTTTTCCCGAACGAAAATGCTGTTAATCCCCTCTTCCCGAATGGTAAACTCGTTACGCTCCTTTTCCCGAACGAAAATGCTGTCAATCCCCTCTTCCCGAATGAAAATGCTGACCACCATCGCTTTCCGAATAGAGGAACGGAATGAGCTTTCTTCTTGATTTCTTCATTGTCGTCGTCGGGTAAGTTGTGCAGGTCGGCTTTGTCGATAATGTCGAGATTTTTCCGTATTCTAGAAAAGATCGCCTCATTTTCCCGAACCTTCATACTAATCTTCTCGCCGTCAGTTGCGTACTCCTCGATTCCCGCCATTTTAAATTTGGCGGGAAAATGTCTATCACCAGGCGATGTCTTGGATGTCACCATGGTAACCGTTGAGGGAACGGCAAAGCACAGACACAGGACTGTTAACACAAGTAGGTTCATTGTCGGCAACATCTAGAGATAGAAATTGGGTGAGAGGAAGAGAGAAAGTAGATTAGATATTTAATTTGTCAACATTCGGTTTTAATAGATGATTTAAAGGATAACATTAGTGGTTTTTATTACAAGCCCAATTACTACCCTGTTTCATGGATGAACGCCATGTATACAGGCATATGTATTTACTATCCCAAAATAAATATGCACATACGAAATGTAAATAACCACCATAGGACGAGCAAAGCAAATTGATTATCAAGCAATACAAAATACAATTTTTACATTTAAAAATGATAATATATTCACCTGTAAATTTGAAGTGGCGGGAAAATGTTGCAAATCCTTGATGTGACAAAAACAAACACGATTGACTTCTTCTTCCACCTGAAATGCCTTTGAAAACTGATTATAGCGTTGCTGCAATAACTATAATTTAATGTATTTCACCTTAATGAGGTTTTTTTTCTATTTTAACTTTTATGCAGGAAATCGGCAGTAATGATTATTCAAAAACAACCACAATGGCTCATCCCTGCTTCAATTGATCAGATGGATTGTCACAACCTAGCTCTTGAAAACACCGTGAAAAAAGGGTTATTTTTTCCCAGAACCAAATGATCTTCTTGATAGCGTACACAAGACGAAATGCCTGTGAGATTCGTAACTGAATCAGCCTAATAAAAACAGACAATGGAATTTCGCGCACAACTACGACAACTACTGAAGAAATAAAATTAATCGGACATTTAATATACTTAAACTGTCGCCCTAGCTTGAACGTTTTATCTACATGACTTTGGCGCGAGGTCCCTTATTGGTCATCCAGTTCGTTGAAGCCGGAGGAGTTATGCGCAAAGATGCAAAACAGTGCGAATTGCGCAATGTTGTCACCATGAAGAGGAGAGAGAAACTTTCTCATACATTCGTCGGAATCTCATCTATGCTTACTCATCGGATATCACACTAACGTCTTAGCTATAACAATACTAAGATATGTGACATAAATATCAATTGAAGGCGGAAAGATGAAACCCCATACAATCACTACCCCACCTTTATAAACATGATACAGTAGGAATTAAAGAGAAACATTGAGGGAAATAGAAATTCTATGACGTTTTGCAAAGCTGGTCACGCGAAAACGCACGTCATTATTTCACCCATGAAAGTAAAACAAACCTACATGAATGACCCATCTTATATTTAAGTCTTCTTCTTCTACATACATTACTCTGGGTTACTCTCTCCTTTGAATATGCATTTTTTTTTTTGTAAGGGCAGTAGTGAACAATAGCCCAAAAGCAGCTCAAACAAAATGAATATTTGATAAAACAAATATAATTTAGTTAGAAAGGATGTATTTGTGTGCACGGCCTTTGAAGGATTTGAGACCAACGTTTCTAATATTACGAACAACGTAATTATGGTCAGGGACAGTGGCGTAGCGAGGGTCAACGGATTGGGGGGGACACAACTGCGAAGGAGCGTAGCGCCCTCGGGGGGGGGGGGGGGGGGGAGGGTGTGGGAGGGGTGTGTCCCCCCTCCCATGGTAGGGAGCTTTTGCAACTTTTCACTCGAAATAATGCAATCTGGTGCATACCTTGGAAGTTGATAATACTAAATTAAAGAAATCATGACTTAAAATCATCTCCCTCATGATAAAGTATACAAACACAATCGAACCTGCGTGTACACACGCACCAGACTCAAATACGCTCACATCGTATATCCGTGCTTGTCTACCCTTATTTGGGGGAGGGTGTGGGAGGGGGTTTACCCCCTCCCACGTAGAGAATTTTTTTAAATTGATGTTTAAAATATCACTGTAGAAGTATGGTCATTAGTGTCCTAAACCACACGTATTATATATAATACACCACCATGGAAACCAATACTTATAAGCAACATTATAATTGTTATTATGCATTTTGTAAGATTTATAAAAGATTGAACTTCGAAAAAAATGGGAATTGTTTGACACACTAAAACACACGCTGTTGATCCCTTGTGTATCTCCTGGCGGAACTGTTATTTCGGGCGTACATTGTCTGGTTAGGTGGATCTGTAAATGATGCGCTTGATGTGGAAGGTTTATTTTCAAGAAATGTTCTCTAAAGTGGGGGCATTGCGATTGAGCGAAGCGACCAAGCGGGTGAGAGTATGGGAGAGAGTGTCCCCCTCCCACTGTAGGGCGCTTTTGCAAATTTTGGGCTTTAAATTGTGCGATTTGGTGCATACCCGAGACATAAATATATGATTCGTAGTTCAAGCTACAGAATAAAACATACATAATGTATGCATATTAAAAAGTGGGAGGGACAATCACCTCCACTTTCAAATGTATGGGGGAGGGGCATGTCCCCCTTCCCCGTCCCCTGCATGTTGTCGCCCATTTGTCAAGTACCGCGTGACTAGACCCATGACACGGGTCCCTTGGTTCAGTACGCATATGCTCAACTGATGCAGATGTCGACTATGGAGAAGATGACTGGTGCTCTTACAATCATGATCATCAACAGTAGGCCTAGATATGCATCATGAATTAATGGAACGGGTGCATTTGGCTTGAAGAAATTAGTCAAGGAAGTTTGTCTTTGCCTAGACATTTTGGACTACGTAGTGCAGCTATGCGCCTTAATGGCATGTATGAAGGCGTTAAACGGTCAAAATTATCTATAAAAGCGGGAGGCAGATGCAGGATCCTACATAGGCCCCTGGTATATGATGGACGATTTACCATGCGCTATTATACAAATGATGCACAGGCATGAGTGGATCGGTACGAATTGGATGCACGAGTTTAACTTTGGTATGGTTTAAACCCACGAGCGCAGCGAGTGGGTTTTAGACCATTTCCAAAGTTAAAAGAGTGCATACAATTCTTACCGATCCACGAAATATGCCTGTGCAGCATTTGTTTTATAAAATGGGCGCGAACAAATGTGAAAATCAGACGTTTTCCCAGTAATGGCTAAATT
>JBAMJV010007498.1:0-25863 GCA_037951105.1 Echinarachnius parma
ATTACACACACCGCATGTGCCCCACAGAATGACAGGGTTAAAGGGATTCAGCAGCAAAATTACCATGTATGATGATGAAATTAGTTGCCAAGCATCTCTCCGCGAATCTGTGCGTGCGTGCATAGGATACTCTATACAGTAATCGCTTGCGCTCTTGAGTCTTTTCTATGAGCGTAATATCGCATAAAATATCCACTCACAATGCGTACAAACATATGCGTGATGTCTCAATCGAACAGTTTTTCGTGATCGGGATTTAGAGCG
This sequence comes from Echinarachnius parma, assembly GCA_037951105.1. NCBI lineage: Eukaryota > Metazoa > Echinodermata > Echinoidea > Clypeasteroida > Echinarachniidae > Echinarachnius > Echinarachnius parma. Next base: position 265 of record JBAMJV010007498.1, read on the forward strand.
CAATATGGATTTAGATGCCAGAGATTGGATATACATAGAAGTAGAAAGTATGCAGTCAAACCTATGTACTGTGACCACCAAGGGAAACAAGTAAAGTTACCACTGTAGATAGGTTCCATTCCATTGATTGCTGTAATGGGATGAATTCTGGTAACCACTACATGCAGGGTTAGCTGCTATTGGCGGGTGGCCACTATGACAGGTGTGATTGTATTTACCAGGAAGTCTGTTGTGGCAAGTAAAATTGAGACTTTTCTAATTCTGGCCCCAAACCAAAGAAAAACATTACAAAGCTTGTTACATCTGGTTGGCCAGTTGGGCGAGTAAAAGTTGGTATAACCAAGCTTTGTGGCCTAGAGCTCCTTTTCAGCAAAATTATCACTGCATTGGGCCGTATGCATAAAACGTAGCAATTGCTTATAAGCAATTGCTTCAAGCACAAGCAAGAGCTTTGTCAAGCAATAGATCAAGTTCAAGCAATTGCTTAATTTCGTATGCATAAGCTTTTGCTTGTGCTGAAACCTTTTGCTTACACTGCCTAAGCAATTGCTTACGTGTTGAACAAAGCATCGTTACGGTTGTGCGAACATCGCACTGCATGACAACAAAGGGGATTCGTAGTGTATGCAAACGTCGTGTAGTCCCTTGCATAGCAGCTTTCCCTGGTCGTGCCCGACTGGCAACAGTATTTTTCTTACGCAAATATTTTCAAATCATGAACAAAATTGCCCACATGGATATAAATGTCTAAAATAACAGCCATTTGATTAAATATGTAATCACAACATAACCTCTGGAACCAGGAGTTCTAAATCATCCTGAAACGGTATGAAAACTTGATTCTAAAACGCGAATGTCCTTAGTAAAGCAATAGCTCAAGCTGGTCTGGAGGTGCTTGAAAAAACGCAAGCAATTGCTTATCAAGACAAGTAAAAGGTTTGTTTTATGCATACGGTTTTAAGCAATTGCTTGTTTGGTTAGCAATTGCTTACGAGCAGTAAGCAATTGCTTGTGCTTGTAAGCAAAAGCTTTTTGCTTGCAAGCAATTGCTTGTTTGTGTGCATACTGATTCAAGCAAAAGGCTAGCACAAGCAATTGCTTGTTTTTATGCATACGGCCCATTGTGTGTGCTGATGATAAAGTCTCCTTAATCATGCACCAAAGTTTTTGTGCTTAATAAGCAGATAGGTGCATGCTAAATATTTGCATTGAAAAATTGGCAAACATGAAATCAATTATAATAGTTAGATATGATGAATAGGGAGTGTATTTAACCGCAAATGATTCAACAGCTTGTCGTCTTAATTATGAACAAACAGCTGTAGCAAACGAACAAACAAACAAACAAACAAACAAAAGGTTGTAAAACATGACTGTGGTCGGATAATATTTTCATACAAAACATATGAATTGCGTGTTATCTGTATTTTCATTGGAACTGCATGAAAGTAAATCAAATTTTGTCTTGACAAAGTATGACAGCTGGCATTTTTTTAAATATCACATAACATACCATCATGTGCGCTTTCAATTTCTAGGGCCAGTAAAACTGCAGAAAAGGGTGGGTTAAAATGTGATACGTACTTGGTACCCCTCAACCCCTTGCACATGGGAACCTGTATGGCTACGTACGGTACAAAGTCAATGGGGATTTCAGAATTGTTAAAGGGAACGGGTTAATAAGGGGACATGCATCTTATCAGGATTTCCAAATTAGGGAAAAGAAGCTATGTTGAAAATTACATCTTAAACAACCCAGACATTCCACAAACTTATATATTATAATTTAATTTGATATGATATATAATGAATGCAAGAATTCTGATTTCATGATCTTGCCATTATTAACACTAATTTCGCATGATATTGCTTTATTGGCAGTAAATCAATGTTATGGACGTTGTAAGCCCACAAACAAGGTCTTGCCTTGTCAAAGACTAGTCACAAGATTACTTTCATTATTTAGCGTATAAACTTATTTATATTTTATAGCTAAAATATATCCCTTGTAGCCAAATTCCAAATTCGATTTTCGATGCTGAGACAAATCTTCTGTAGCAGCCAACCTGCCTATAGCGGCCACCAACTGAAGTCCCCTGCAGAAAAAAATCAATATTATGAAACCTGTCTATAGAGGTCACCTGTTTACAGTGGCCACTTTTCTTGTTTCCCTTTGATGGTCACTATACGCAGGTCTGACTGTAATTAGTTGCCCCAAAGTGCGAGTGAGATGATTATCTCGGCGTTAAGATGTGCAAGCCTTTGACCAGACTACTGACTACTCCTAGCGGTATCTGCCCTTCAGAAATAGTTGGGATGGTTGAGCGTATCGCTACTCCTCGCTACTCCTCGCCGGCTGCTAAGCGTAACTCCCACACCATATACATGTATATTAGGATCAACGTCGCCGCTACTCCCACTCTCAGCTACTAGCTGCTATCCCAATGCCATCCCACACCATGTAGTTGATATTGATATTTAAAGGAGACCACTGCGCAAAGAACCGTTGTTTGATATCAAATAAACACGTCTTTGGAAACGGCTGTGTGATTCATAAACAATGCAATTAATCACCCAAACTCACGGAACCAACAGGGCCGAAGGTTCTGTAAGCGCCAAACAATTGCGAGTGCGCCAATTCTATACCCGCATTTGTTGGAGACTATAAAAACGTGGTAGATGCGTACGTCCTAGACAATGGACTAGTATTCGTCTGCAGCATTATACTTCTTTCTATTCCTTCTATTTCAATTTCTTAACTATATGCTGAAAATTGTTTCATTTCAATTGTAAAATTTGCTTGATCAATCCTTTTATTACCTTTGTAAGTGCTATAATTCTGTTAGCTAAACATTTACCTCCCCCATTATAATCTTTTTATTAAAGTGATCCATTATCTTCAGACAATTTTTCCAAAATGATATTTGAGATTTTAATCATACACCAATATCATTATAAGATCATTCTGAATCGGTGAATGAAATGTGAAATTTTTCATAGAAGAAGAAACCTTCAGAAAAAAAAGTAAAAATTGGTGTTTGATTATATCACCTACTGCCCGTTGATTTTGCCTACAATTGAAAAGCATTCCGGAACGCTTTTCAGTTCAATCATTAATATATCTCCATAATTAGGGAGACATTTGAAAAGTCAAACCCCATTCTATTCATCTGTTACAAAGAGCCAAATACAGGGATGCCAGAGTTCCGGCTATAGCCGGAATTCCGGCTTTTCCGTTTTTTTTACAAACATTCAGTTTTTTTGTTGGTTTTTTTTATTTTATTTTTTTAAAATATTTTTTTAGGGGATATGATTCCCAAAATAGGCTCAGATTGCACCAGAGAGCATCTGGAACCCCAGAGCTTCCAGGGCCCTAAAGCGGGCCCTGGACCCCGGCTAAAGGGACTTCGCGCTCGTGATGTGCGCTTCGCATGCATTATTTTGAGTCTCCACAAATTTTCAGGCCCTGGAGCCATTTGCACTGGCATCCCTGCAAATAACAAGGTACAAGAGAAGTGTGAAAGCTCCAATTAGTTTTTTATGAATTTGACAAAGTTAATGGATCACTTTAAAGCAGCACTGTCCTATATAATGCTCTATCTATAATGGCCCCTTTGACAGTACTTAGCTAATGGTAATGGTGTGTGAAGGCTATAACGTGTCATCTTCATACCTGCCTCACCGATCAGAACTCATTGTGTAGGAGCTAATTGAGTCTTGGTGCCTCTCTTTGATATATGTCATGAAGGTGAATGCACATATGAAAACATCTGGGCCCATATTCATGAGAGCCCGCTAGCTTAGTTCCTTGCTAAGTCGATTTTGGATGGCGTGGCCAAGAAGTAAACACAAGATATTTTAGTTGCTAACCAGGGTTAACTTTAATAGTGAGTACCCAAGTCTTACCAAGTTGACCCTAGTTGGGGACTAGGAAAACTGTGTGTTACTCAATAAACTGCGCATCAAAAATACACTTAGCAAGTAACTATTAGCTAGCAGGGTTTCATGAATATGGGGCCTTGGCTTTGTTTATAAAACAAGTTCTTTGGAGTGCTTGCAATATAGAATTTCATCAATGGCAGATCGGATTGGTAAATTACACACGTGGTGCCATCTTGCAAACGCCCTGCTAACGGTGCGAAAGACACACTGGCTCAGTGTTATGCTCGGTACAAAGTGGCAATCCACGGTGTACTATCCTTACACATGACAATCTGTAAATCTTAGTCCAAAATGTAGCCTACTACAGTATCTATAATGGCCCCTTTGACAGTACTAAGCTAATGGTAATGGTGCGTGAAGGCTAAAACGTGTCACATTTCTGCCTGCCTCCTGATCGGTGCTTATTATGTATGTAGTCCTTGCCTTATCCATTTTGGACCTCTTCAATTTTTTCTTCTTCATGGAGGTTAATATGCAGATGTTTAAAACATCAGGGCTTTGTTTATAAGAACCTTCTTTGAATTATTTTCAAGTATACTCATATTTCTGCCTGCCCCCTTGATCAGAGCTTATAATGTAGGCCCTAATCGAGTTTGGGACCTCTTGATGTAATTGAGGTTAATGAACAGATGTAAACATCTGGCCTTTGTTTGTTTATATTCATTAAAAAAACAAAGCTTCTTTGGAGTCCTTGCAAAGTGCAATAGAATGTCATTTATTAATGAGACGGAAAAGGATTTGAAAGTTATTCAACTAATAATAATAATAATAATAATATAGAGCACTTATAATGCGCCATGACTCTAGTACACTATTCTCAGGCGCAAATAGAAAATGAAAAGGAAAGGAAAGGAGAGAGAAATAGAAATATAGTCCCTAATCAAATGCTAATTTAAATAAAATTGTCTTTATACTTATTTTAAAAGACTCAATTGATGTTGCATTTCTAACATAATGATTCCACACATGTATGCATGTGTTTGCTGGCCCCGTGTTCACACACAAAATTTTCAGCCCTTAATCATGACTAAAGAATCAGCAGCTGACTATAGAATCAGCTTCTCATTAAAAATTCCTATGGCAAGCTCTTTGTGTAAAAACTAGATAAACTATGTTTTTCTCAGATACACTCAGTTTTTCTCAGATAAACTCAGTTAATCTCCAGATAAACACAGTTTATCAGAAAACTCAGTTTATCAGTTGATAAACTGAGTTCATCAGTTGATAAACTGAGTTTGTCTGATAATGTGTTTATATGGCAAGCCCTTTGCGTAACAACTAGATAAACCCTGTTTTTCTCAGATAAACTCAGTTTATCACCAGATAGACAGAGTCTATCAACTGATAAACTGAGTTTTTCTGATAAACTGTGTTTATCTGGAGATAAACTGAGTTTATCTGAGAAAAACTGAGTTTATCTGAGAAAACAGAGTGTATCTAGTTTTTATACAAAGGGCTTGCCATTAGTCATGATTCTTTAGTCATGATTAAAGGGATGAAAATTTGTTGTTTGTGAACACGCTGATAGACACATATGAATATTTTCATATCTCAGTTATGCTGACCGTAATATGACTCCCCATTCCCACATATGATGGAAAAATGAATGATATGAATTGGTCATGGGATAATTAATTCAAGGGTGAAATAATATTTTTACACTCCCAATTATGATTATAACTTCAAACACTTTTAGTTGAAGTGCCCACTAACATGATAACATAATACAAATTATGTGGGATTGTACATATAATATTACTGGGTTTTTTTCAATGAAAGAACATGATATTATAAACCTCGTAACACATATGATTTGATGCATTCGTGCACTAAAAATAGAATTACGTGTTTCACAGAAGAGCCCTCTAATACGATAATGACATAATATGATTAAAGTGGGATCGTACTTTCAGGGAGAAGTTAAAATATATATATGTTCCACATCATACTAAACTATGAATAGGTTAAGACTTCTGTTATTACAATGAATGGATGTGATATTTTAAACCGTGTAGCGCATATGATTTGTTGCATTCATGCACTGAAAATAGAATTATGTATTTCACAGAAATACCTGCTAATGCCATAATGACACAATATGAATCATGTAGAATTGTACATGGCAGGAATAAGTCCTATTTAGACCCTCTCAAGCGACAACATACTTATTCTCTGAAATAGTTTATTGCTGATTTCCAATATTAATTTAGGATGTGATATTACTTGTAACATAAACACCAAAGTTCATTCAGTAACAACAAAAATACTAAAATAGAATATATATGTATCTTGCCCAAGCGCCTAGCCACCCACTTATATGATAATGATGCAAAAATGAATAACATGGGATTGTACATTCAGGGAGAAGTTAAGATATTGACATTTTCCGGGGCATTATTACGATGAATAGATGTGATATTATAAACATTGTAGGCTGTATGATTTGAAGCATTCTGAAAATAGAATTATGTATTCCACAGAAGCGCCAACTAATATGATAATGACGCAAAATGAATAACCAACCGTGGGATTGTACATTCAGGTGGAATAAATTTAATATTTCCCTCTCAGTCTCCCAAGTGCCCTCTTATGATGATGACATAAACTGGCTTATTGGTGGCTGGTGGTTTTCCGATGAAAGGAACGGGAGGGTGAGCCGCCGGCTGCCATTATTGGATCTGACAGCCGTGTTCATTGAGGCATGAGAAGTGCATCTATAGTGAAAAAAAGGCCTGTTCAGATGGCAGGCTTAAAGGGAATGTTCTGTTTCGGGTATGAGGGCGCTTCAGTTAATAACATGTTTTGCAACATATGTCCTGTGAAATGGCAAAACATTTCAAGATGATACTTACCTAAAATTTATATTGAATATTATTAAGAAATGCTGTGAGAGGAACATTTATACTCCATACATTTATACTGTAGAAAAAAGACTTAAAGGGATAGTTGAGTTTTGGTATAGAGGGCGCTACGCACAATAATTTTTTTGTGAGATAATGAAAAACTGAGTGTCAAATACGAAAGAGCATACAATTTTAATGACAGAATATACTTTATTTGATCAAAATCGGTTCAGAAATGGCTGAAATATCAATAAACATAACCATTTGTAATAACGGTGGGGCCCTACAATTATTTGATAAGTTTGAACCAGCCGTAAATTTTTTTTTTTAAGGCATCCTCTTTTCAAAAATATACAAGAGAGGTTTTTAAATAGTTGTTGATTATCTCTCTATCTAATCACTATTTCAACCAAACATCACATGCACAATATTTTATTTGAAATGGTTAAAACCGATAAGTGTTTAGATCTCGCCTTCTTGAGTTTTAACGGCTCTTTTTTAACGATAACAGGCTTTTTACATAGTCATTTGTAATTTTGTACTCCTTTCGAGCATGGTGGAGTTATAACTATTAGTTTGTAATGTAGTGGTGCAGGTTTTGGTTACTAAAATTCAGTTTGACCAAAACTGTACTCACTTTTATACCAGAACTCAACTATCCCTTTAAATTGTTAAAGTGGACTTACACACGATTTCAAGCTTCTAATGATTGAAAGACAGATATTCTAGGTATATAAACACAATTTTGTATTTAAATAAAGTATGATTGTGGGTTCTTATAATTGGCTTTGAAATTCTAATGACACAAATTCGCGAGCGAGCTTGTTCTATCCCACAATGCATCAATTTGTGACATGCGACCCTCACTATGCGCCTATCTATGTTTTTACACTGCAGCGAATGTGTTCTTTTGATCGGACCAATACAATGCTCGATCATGAATAGTTTAGTCCACGATGCGCCATTCAACCGTGCCTTTGAGCATTACTGCATTGTTGAACCGTTTGAAAATACTTGCCTGCCCGAAATTGTAACACAAAGTCCTGTAAACGTGGCTATTATGAATGACACATGCAGTGATCACAATGCAGTGGCACCGGATTCAAGCCTACTCAAGAAATTGAGCAAAGTGAGGGTGCTTACGTAAGGGTCTCATGATTGTGTGCAGTAAATTTAATTATTTCCTCAGAGTTAATGACATCAGAAAAATCTCTTAGAAATCAACCAAAGAGAGTCAAATCCTGAAAATATTCAAGCACATCTCTAGATTTATTTCCAATATACTGTATTTTGTTTTAACTCGTCCGGAATTCTCCTTTAACTTCCTAACTTGATATTGATGTATTGATACCTGTACACTGTGCCTGTATTACTTGTTTCGGGACGTTGGTTCGCCTTGTAAACAATTTTTAGCAATCATGCTCTCCAGGGAGTTGAGATTGTGCACAAGATAATTGCGCGGGTTTGAACTGTACCAGATGACCGAGGGTAACCCTGCCGGAAAGAACGCACTCATCCAGTGTGGACGACAATGTTAAATTCAAGCGTTTTCAGTGTGAAAACCAAATCACACTGTGACCACACTGTGAACACACTGTGAGGGCACTATCGCCACAGTGTGAAATCGACTGCGTTCACAGTGTGTAAAAAGGTGCGCTCACACTGTGTATCTCAGCAATTTCACAGTGTTCACAGTGTGAGTTGGCTTTCACACTGTAAAAATGCTCAAATTTAACATTGTGGTCCAAACTGTGGAACACAGTGTGTTCACACTGTGGATGAGTGTGTTCTATCCGGCAGGGAATGATGGCGCTACAGCGCTTAGAAACCCTGTATTAAGCGCTATATAATTGCAATCTATAATTATAAAGCACACCATGAACCTTCCCTAGCTTAAAGGCCACATTGGAAAATTATGGTATGGTTTGCAGCGTGTATGACAGTGGAGGTCTGATGTGTATGTTTTAGCAGATGCTGCAGTAATTAGTGGCGCTAATTAAAACGATGCCCTGCATCCTATAAACAAACGCTATAGCTGGAGATAGCTTTGGGCTCGGGTCTCTGTAAGTGTCTGTTAGCGCCTTGAGTAGTTCATTAGATAAGTGCGTTTTATATTTTAAGTATTTATGTAATTGCTCCCAATTGATTAAAAACATGAAGTGGAGCACTTATGTTATGGTTAAAGTTATGTTTTGTTCGTAAAGATCTGTAGCTGCGTGAAGAACTCTCTGTGTACTTGTAGATGTGTGATTGTTATTGCCATTAGTAAGTAGTAAGACGAGTTGCCACCTTGTAACTAAAGTTCAATGAAAAGGAAACCCAAAACATTCAATCAAATATGCAACGTGACCCAGATTCTGGTAACAGATTACAATGTATATTTGGAGGACTAGAATATGATATGTGTGCACACAACACCCGGGCCAGTATCTTATTGGAAAGGTCTCTAGCCACTGATCCTTTGTAGTAAAATGACTATCATTTCTAAATACATAATTATTATGTCCCAGTCACACTTTCCCGTAAAAGCCTCGCCTCGCCATGTGACAGGTTTCGGTTTATCAAATTTCCCTTTCGTTAAATAGATATTCACGATTAAAGTGTTCAGATTTTAAACATTTTCCACTGGATAGTCATAACCGTGTACAAAGTCAGTGCAATGAGTTAATAAATATCACTTTGCATTTTTGCTCATTACTCGACCATATAACATCCATTTAAGATGAAATGTTCACACATTACTCAGTGGACATCAGATCACAACAACACACATTGTATCAATCATTCATCACTTTTTGCACATGTCAACAAAGTTACTTGATCCCTTTCATATAACAACATCATATGATGTTACTGGAAGCTATACAAACTTTCATTTTTCTTCATATATTCTTTCATTTTTGTGGTAACTATATCCTCTTTTTTATTACAGCTTTTTCTTTCAATTTCCTTGTTATCCAATTGACTTTCTTTGTGAACACAGAAAGAAGAGACCGTTCAATTCATGAATCATAAATGGAAATCAATTTGAGTGTGCTATTTGAATGCAGAGACTGCTTTAAAACAATGTAATGGTTACCAACATTTGTATATCTCTTTTATACTTCTTTTTTTCCCCCTGAACACAGGACTTCCATCATATGCCCCAGTTGCCTACAACGACGATCTTCCCCCGCCCCCAGCGGACGCAGCGTTTGGAGGGAGGGATGATCCCCTCCCGCCCCCACCCCCCGAGCTGACGGGATCGGGCTACCCACCAAAGTCACCGCCAACCATGCAGACATACAACGAGCCTCACCCCGCAGTGCAGCCAGGATACAGGCAACCATCTTACAGGTAGGAACCCCCTTTTAATACACAAACAGACAGACAGACCTACATACAAACATACACACACAGACATCCAGAGCTGACGGGATGGGGCTACCCACCAAAGTCACCACCAACGATACAGACGTACAACAAGCCTCACCCCACAGTGCAGCCAGGATACAGACAACCATCGTACAGGTGGGGACCCCCTTTTTATACACAAACAGACAGACAGACAGACCTACATACAAACTACATACAAACATACACACACAGACATCCAGAGCTGACGGGATCGGGCTACCCACAAAGTTATCGCCAACCACACACACACACACACACACACACATACACAGACAAACATGCACTTTCGCACACATATATTGAGCTCTCAAGAGCAGGCTACCTCCAAACACGCCCCCAACCATGCAGATGTACAACAAGCTTCATCTTTTTCTTAATCATGCTGCAGTACCATTGCCTACAGGAACCTGGTGCAGTACCTGGTGCTTTGTGTATTAATATTATAATGGGATTGTGAAATTGTAGTAGGGATCATGAAAGGGTCTTAGCTAAGACAGTTGTCTTATCTTATCTGGCGCGGAGCTAGTAACTACTAAACAAAGCTTTTGAATTTACAACGGCTATCGCACTCTGTGCAGAACGCACTGTAGCTCCGCACCAGATAAGATAAGACAACGGTCTTAGCTAAGACCCTTTCATGAAAGGGGGCCCAGGTTAATAGACAACTATCATCCAGGTAGGAACACCACACAAAGCAGAATAGTCTAATTAAAAAAATTTTAAAAAACAACATTAATACTAGTACGATGGTGAAGATTTTGATTCTTTAGTACTACTAGTAATTAATGTATATGCACAAATATGATGGGAAGAAAGCGTGTGCTTTTCAAAAAGATTTGACAAGTATTAACTCATGAGAATCAGTGAGAAGCCTTTCTTTTGATCCTAGCAGAATCCTTGTGCGTATTTACTCTTGATAAATTTCTTTTAATTTGTTATGGTACTAAGTGGACTATTTCTATTTTTTTTCATTTAGACATATATATATAGCAAATTTAATTTTGTTAATTCGTGGTTTATTTCGTTATTCAGGCAACAGAGTCCAACGCCCGGCTATGTGCCCCAACCGTCGGACCAGCCGGTGAGCGCTCCAGCCCAGTCGGGAACCGAAGCCGAGATCGATGCCCTCACTAATCTACTCGTCGCAAACATGGGGACGGGAAATGAACCAGAGGGAGAATTCTTTGGTAAGTAAATGAACGTTTCCCCGTTCTTTTCCCCAAATCTTTTTTTATCGACATGGGCCCATTCAGATCAACCCCCCTTGCCCAGTCGAGTACAGAAGCCAAGAAAGATTCCTTCACTAATCTACTCCTCGAAAACATGGGATCAGAAAATGAAGCATAGGGAGAGTCATTAGGTGAGTCGTTAATCCCTAGCATCTACCCCAAAACCATATTTTGTAAATATGTCGCTAAGGCCAAATTTAAGAAACTTTTATAGTTCGACCTCCCTGTACAGAATCCTTAATAGATGCGCTCTCTTACCCAGTGGGGTAGAGAATCCTACATAGATGTGCTCACCAATTTACTTGTCGCAAACATGGTTGAATGTTCTGTTGCCAGCTCATTTTGGACCGATCCATTCGTCTTCTACCTGCGGGAGTCAGCCATACGGTTTGGTTTGGCATCACCATCATCTAAATTTAAAAATTAACCCTGTGTGAGTGTTGCAAGCCAGTGACTAGCTTGCGACTAGCTAGCAGCAAGCTTAATAAGCGATCTCTGCCCGAATTAAGCTTGCGAAAATTCAACTCCTTTATCATAATTATTATTGCTCTTATCACAATTTTGATTGCTATTATATTATCATAAATATCATTGCCATTAAGTTTTCATAATTGTTTTTGCTATTATGTATTACTTGCAGGAATCTGCTCACGCTGCGGCAAGAAGGTCGTCGGCGAGAACAACGGCTGCACGGCGATGGAGCAGGTCTACCACGTTGACTGCTTCACCTGCGAGAACAACTGCGGCAACAAGCTGCGCGGCCAGCCGTTCTACGCCGTCGAGGGGAAGGCCTTCTGCGAGCATTGCTACGTCAACTCTCTGGAAAAGTGTTCCACGTGCTCCAAAGCCATCACCGACAGGGTGAGATTTGTTGTATTTTAAAAGTGCATGATATTTGGGAGGGTTTCCGACTCAAAGTGTCTTTAAAATCTGCCGCAACAAGTTGCGTGTCCAGACCATCCTTTACTTTGGTTACAAAAAAGGGGGCTAGGGTCTTTAGAAAATGTTATACCAAAATCAAATCGTCTTTAATAAGGCAACGCTCGAAATTAACTTTTTTTGCTGGTGGCCCGCTCGGGCCAGTAAAAATAGTATTTTTCAAATTTTGGGAGCCCGAAACCAGAATCTGCTGGCCCGAATAAATAAAGAAGAACAAAAGTAAAATGACTAATCATGACATAGCAGCCATAGACTAGTACTTTACTACTTAGACTGGAGTTGAATCTTAGACATTATTAGGTGAATTATTGAAACCCAACAATGGGCCGTATGCATAAAAACAAGCAATTGCTTATAAGCAAATGCTTTAAGCACAAGCAAGAGCTTGTCAAGCAAAAGATCAAGTTCAAGCAATTGCTTAAATTCGTATGCACAAGCCTTTGCTTGTGATGAAACCTTTTGCTTGCACTGCCTAAGCAATTGCTTACGTGTTGGACAAAGGATCGTTACGGTTGTGCGAACATCGCACTGCAGGGCAACAACGCTTCGTGCCCGACCTGGCAGCAGTATTTTTTATTACGCAAATAGGGGGGAAACAGCGCGGAGCATCAGGGGGGTTTCTGTGCAGATCGATGGACAAAAATTGCCGTAAAAAGTCTAAAATAACAGGAATTTGATCACAACATAACCTCTGGAATATGGAGCTTGAAATCATCCTGAAACGGTACAAAAATTTGATCCTTAAACGCGAATGCCCTGAGTAAGCAAGAGCTCAAGCTGGTCTGGATGTGCTTGAAAAAACGCAAGCAAATGCTTATCAAGACAAGTAAAAGGTTCGTTTTATGCATACGGTTTTAAGCAATTGCTTGTTTGGTAAGCAATTGCTTACGAGCAGTAAGCAATTGCTTGTGCTTGTAAGCAAATGCTTTTGCTTGCAAGCAATTGCTTGTTTGTATGCATACCGATTCAAGCAAAAGGCTAGCACAAGCAATTGCTTGTTTTTATGCATACGGCCCATTGAATCAGTTCAGTCTCATCTTGGAGACACCAAATGATGAAATTAAGGAAGTTTCATGTTCGATTTTGTCAACTTTTGAAACTTCATATCACTAACAAAAAAACACATGTATGGGACTGGGCTTCAAAAAATCGCCATAATAATTCTTAATTGGCAAGCATAATCAATTTGCCAAGACAATATTACATGCGTAAGCACAACATTCATACCTTTTTATGCTGATTCCTTCATAATATCTGTTAAAATGTACTATTATTATGGTCTGAAAGAAGAATTATAACCCTGATCTTGCAGAAAAAAATTGCAAAAACAAAATCGCGCAGCGTGCATGTGAGATTGTTGACAACACAAACAGATAAGGGATGAGATGGGGGAAGAGAGGGGGAGAGAGAGAAAGAGAAAAAAATGCGTCTTTTTGTGCAAGCGCTCTCCGACTTTCAGATTTCAGTGATTTAAGATCGCTCTCTCCTCTCTTTTTGAATCACAAATCAAGCGTTGTTTGTGAGGTAACAAATTTGCAAATAATTCACATAATTGTCTGCACAATTGTTTCAACATTTGGTGGCCCGATCGGGCCAGCAAACATTGGTAATATGATTTTTTTACTGGCCCGACAGCAATTTTTACTGGCCCCGGGCCATCGGGCCTGTGCTAATTTCGAGCGTTGAATAAGGTATCTTTACTCTATTTTATGAGACATCTCTGTTATAGACAACAACAAAACTTTCCTACTGAGCATAGAGTAATAAATGTGTCATAATTTGATCGTACAAGTTACTACACTGGATTGTTTTTTGCATGGATGTTTATAATTGTACACTGATCCATTCAGCTTTGCTGCTGATCAGTTTAAGATTTACACCCAAAAGTTAATAATGAATAATAAAAACTCTATTCTTGATCCTTTTTTCTTGCTTGGACAGATCCTGCGTGCGACGGGCAAGCCCTACCATCCAGAGTGCTTTACGTGTGTGGTGTGTGGTAGCAGCCTGGACGGCGTTCCCTTCACTGTGGATGCAACCAACCAGATACACTGCATTGAGGACTTCCACAAGTAAGAAGATAAAAACCTGTTTATAGCACCCAAAATGTATTCTTATAAATATGTTATAAATGCTACTCATAGCGGCGATCCTGCACTTTAGGGGGATAATTATTTTTGGTTGCTAGCTTCAACCTTAACCCTAACCCTAACCCTAAATTTGGTGGCTATAGGTCAGTTTTAGTGACTATAAGTCAGATTTGGGGGCTATGGAATGAGCAGTATAAAAATTGAAGTTTGCAACCAAAAAAATGTATCCCCCTAAAGTGCAGGATTGCCCTCATAGCGATGAGCTTTTTTAGGAGCCTAGACCAGTGTCCAACAGTCACTACAGGGGGGAAACAAAAATATATCTATATATATATATATTTTTGTTTTTCGTTTGGTGCACAGGTGCCCCAAGGGTGCAAATCTGTCGGGGGCCCAGTTTATAAAATAACCGTGATGACTCGGCTTACACAATATCATATTCACTGTCATATACATATCGTCATTTTAGGGTGTGTTTGTTGCAAGAGCACGGATGTTGTACCCTTTGCAATGGACGCAACCAACTAGATATTGTTTTTCTGCCCTTCATTAATGAACATTAAACACTGCATGCTCAGTCAACCAACAAAATACACGGGGGCAAAGGGCGATTCGCCCCCGATACCTTTAAAATCACCCCCGTGAGCCACGGCACGGGGGCGAAAAAAAACCCAAAAAATAACATTTTAAAATTTTTTTAAACTTTTTAAAAACTTTTTGTTTACATCTTCTTGCATGATCGGAAAGCGTCAGAAACGTACCAAACATGGCATAATCAGATAGATCACATCATGATAATCATTTATTAGACCCTTGAGCAGTGAAAACGATGTAAAAAAAAAAGAGCCCCCGTGAGCCCCAAAATAGCCCTCGTGAATAATTTCACGAGGGCGTTTTTTTCCCTCAAAATTTTCAAAATCGCCCTCGTGAAAAAAAAGTATTTTTTTGGTTGTGCTCAGTTCATGTTTGAGCTGCTGTGAAAATAAAATTGCAAGTGGACTCAACCAGTTGATTATATTGAAAACTACTCAGGATATTCATGACATGACTTCTGATATTGCCTGACAGGACGTTTGCACCGCGCCGCTCTGGGTTTCTGGTAATTTGTTGTAAAAGTACACATTGCTCATTACTTACTGAGAACTTCATATCAATAATATCAAATTGATCTGAGTGGCATCAATATTATGTTTTTGCGTTACAGGAAGTTTGCACCGCGCTGCTCGGTGTGTCTGCAGCCCATCATGCCTGAGGATGGACAGGAGGAGACGGTACGCATCGTGGCTCTGGACCGGAGCTTCCACGTCCACTGCTACAAGTGCGAGGTAAGATTGATAGATGGATGGATGGAGGGAGGGATGGATTGATGGATGGATGGATAGATAGATTGATAGGAAACATCAAAAGTTAATTAAATACTTTGTAACAATATTTTTTAGATGATATTTCAGCCATAGGCCTTTGTCAAACTGACTTATTTTTAATTCATGTATCAAACGTCTGTAAGGATGCCAAATCGCAGTAGTACGCAAATGAGTCAGTTTTTTTACAAAGGCCTATGGCCAAAATATCTCCTTTAAAATATTGTTATGGAGTATTTCATTAATTTTTGATGTTTTCTTCGATTTTTCGACTTCGAGCAGAACTTTTACATAGATAATGTAGATATATTCACAAATGAACATAACAAACTGGACAAAACTTCTTAAATCCAAAGGTAAATGATGATGATGATGATTATGTTAAAAACAATTATTTATTTTGTTGTTTTCTTGCAGGACTGTGGGGTGATACTGTCCTCGGAGGCTGACGGCAGCGGCTGCTACCCGCTCGATGATCATATCTTGTGCAGGCAGTGCAACGCCAGGCGTGTACAGTCCCTCTAGACTCCGACTCCAGATGTTCACCCGATACTAGTTGCCAATTTTTCTAAACAATATAATGTTAAAAAGGATATTAGTTTCAACCTCATCTGTCGAAACAAAATTAATGGAGGGATACCGACAATTTTGTCACTTTAAGCAGATAGTCTTTGTGCTTTATGCTAGACGACCACATCGTGTGCAAGCAGTGCAACACCAGACTAGTACAGTCCCTCATATGCATACATGTATATTGATTATATAGTCTTAACCCATTGCCTACGGGAACATGATGGCCCCCCTGTATTAACTCTACGGTGATTTCAAAATCTAGTAGGGAAAGGGTCAATTTAACCCGATCACTACGGGGACCGAGAATTCTCGGTCCCCGTTGCGCCTACTCATATACGGGAACCGAGATTTCTCGGTTCCGAGCAAGGGCTATATTAATTGCATAAACATACATGTATGCATCTTGTAAGTACAATATAATTTAGCTGAATACAAAGATTGAACCCTTGGCTACATGTATATCAAGTTTCCCCGACTCTAGTTGCGTGATTATTGTTTTATTACAATTTTATCATGGTAATACACAAGTCTAATTTCAGGATATTCGTATACAAACCCATACAAGCCAGAATCATAGTTTTCGCATAGAATTTCACTTCGCTGACCCTATACTATGCATATCGATCGCCTCTATTGTGTGAACTACTTGACCAGCGAACTCACGCTAGGTTGAATAGAAGCGAATACAATGCCATGGTCAACCAGATATCGATCGGTTCTTTTGTGCGCGCCCAGTGGGGTAACACGACCGGTCCGTAAAATAATCTCGTATATAGCTATTGAAGCAGTATATCTATTGCCGTGGTAAAAGGGTTAATATCCTGCCTTTTCATACAACTTTTTTAAGTGCTCATAATTTGGAATTGTACTAAACATGACTAACACTATATTTATATAGGATATATATGTGAATTATAAAAGATGATAAAACTAGCCAATCATTTGCCAGCCAAAACATCTGACAAAGTAATACCATTTTATGAAGCATGCTTGTGTGCCTCTTGTACAACTGCCTTTTGATGAAATTGATCTCACTAGCCCTAAATTGGTTAATAAAATATACATCAGCATTCAAACAATTTCTACATCACTGCGGGAATTGAAATGTTCAAAATTTTAGATTTCTACAACTGTCTTTAGATGAATTATATATCACTAGCCCCAAATTAGTTAATGAAATATTCATCAGCCATCAAACAATTTCTACATCACTGCGGGAATTGAAATGTTCAAAATGTTAGATTTCTACAACTGCCTTTAGATGAATTATATCTCACTAGCTCCAAATTAGTTAATAAAATATTCATCAGCCATCAAACAATTTCTACATCACTGCGGGAATTAAAATGTTCAAAATTTTCGATTTCTACAACTGCCTTTAGATGAATTATACATGTATCTCACTAGCCCTAAATTAGTTAATGCTCAGCATTCATATATTATACATCACTGCGCAAATTAAAATGTTCAAAATTGTCGATTTCTTCATCTGCCTGTTGATGAATTACATATCACTAGCCCTGAATTAGTCAATTAAATATATATCATGATATTTTACATCATTTCACAATTTTAAATGTTCAAAATGTAAGATTTCTACAGCTGCCTTTTGCAAAAAAGTATATCTCACTAGCCCCAAATTAATTAATTGTATTTACATCATCATTTATAATATTCCACATCACTGCGTGAATTAAAATGCTACAAATTTTAGATTTCTATAACTGCCTGTTGACGAAATATATCTCACTAGTCTCAAATTAACTCATTAGATATAGAGCGATTGTAATATTCTACATCATGATAATTTGACATCATTGCTGGAACAAAAATGTTCAAACTTTTAGATATTATTTATTATGATTAAACTGTATGTACCCAGCGCAAGAGATTGTACATTTTGTGTTTTTTTGTTAAATCATGATGCAACATGCAGTTTATTATTCAAAACGTATGATAATTATTACGTCTTACGGATAAATGTTGTTCACCGTTCAATTGCCTTACTTACTTTTTTTCTTGTGTATATTATAGATGTATATTATATGATGAGCTAGATTTTTCATAGATTTTTTTGTATCATAGCAAATTAAGATAACTGCATGTCATATCCTTGTGCATGATTATTTAAAATTTGATTGTTCTTTTAATGTTATCCTAAGCTGCCCCTACTTGTTGAATAAGTAATGATAGCCATTAAATGTACTGTATGCAATCATGCAATTAAATATGTGAAGTAATTTGAATACTTGGTTATTTGGCAGACAGTAATAAGTAGCTATACTCTCATTTTTTGAGATTTAGTTTCGTTAGGAGTTTCTACAGCTACCGCCTGTAGTTTTAGCTTTGAAAACCTTATGACATGATTTGTACTACAAACCAATGTACTATTTCTGAGAGTACTTTAGGATTTGTAGCAAAAAATGGTTCGTAAAATTTGCGTTAAATAACTCCAGCACCTGATTATTCTTGTTTTAATTAATCTTTGTATTTATTAAAAAGCAAATAATGACTCAAGAAATTGCTGTATTGTAATTCAGAGGTTAAGAAATTATCAATGTGTATAAAAGAAAATGACTTGTGTCTTAACGATGCTAAGAAAATAATGATACTTTAATAATTAAGTTAATTGTAAGAGAAATGTTCAAATGCAACATTAATGTTTGATATGTTTCTGTTTTTTGTTTGTGTATCCTCGGATTATATAAATATATATATACATTTATATTTTTTATCATAATTTCATCTCTACATGTATCCTGTGTTCGTTTATAGCTTCATTTATTTAGTATAATCTCATTTTAGAGAGTGAATGTGTCCACATTTTTAATGAGATTCAAGAATTATTGAGAACACTTTACCATCACCCTCCCAGTCAATAGTTATTTGCTTATTAAACTTACTTGGCTCTGCCTATATAGGGTAAATTCAACTCTTTTGTGTCATATAATCATGATTGGACATTTTGTGTGTGTATTTATCTGATTTTGTCTCTGTTTTTCCTCTTTATAGCCAATGACGCTGTACTAAGGTTGTATTTAAAGGTAGCACTCATACATTGTATAATTACTTCGATATCAGCAAAGGCATATTCTAGATAATTTAATGTACTTCTCTTTTGGGGGTAAAACAATCAATTACATTACTTTGTGTCACTTTAAATTTACATGTGTGACTTTAATATGTCGACGGACACATCTTTGGCCTATTTCTTTGAAGAATGTGTCTTTTACCAAAATAAAATTGTCTTCTGTTGGATTATTGTGTAGTGTTGAATGACATACATGTACAAGGTACAGTCAAACCTGTCTTTGTGGCCACCTGTCTATAGCAGACAACCTGCCTATATTGACAACGCTGCAGTGATCCACTGCAGTGGAAACCTGCCTGTAAAGGTCACCTGTCTGCAGTGGCCACTGTTCTCATTTCCCTCGGGAGGTCACTATACACAGGTTTGACTGTACTTATATATATATAGATAAGGGGCCCGTTTTATGAAAGGGTCTTATGTTATGACCGTCTTAACCGTGACTGTGACTGATCTACGGGGATGCGGATGGCGTTTGTTCCGATCACAAAGGAGGGTCTTAACATAAGACCCTTGCATGAAACGGGCCTCGGGATACTAGTAGTATATTTGATCTGTAGCTGCCTTTCGTATAGTAATACTGGAACATATCTTAAATGAGAACATTTTCATGAATAGAGCAATAGGTAGTTAAAATTTGCATAATAGTTCCTTGTATTTTCATAGTCACTTGAATAGAATGTCCAGTAGCAAATAGCAATATTTTTCTTACGTGATAAGGATGTAACTTTTTGTTAAAACCTACATATGTATGCCATGAACGTTTTTTTACTTTTAGTGAATTATGGTTCTTACTCGTAACGACTGGACAGAGTTAAAGCAATATTTATAAATAAAAAACACATGTATCCTATAATTATGTGTAGTTATTCAAATTTATCCATGCAGCGCCGTTTATAGTCATTTATAGTACCGGTAATCGGGCTGTGGTCTGTGGCGAATGCACTTCATACAAAATCAAATCATGTACAATAGTTTAGATTAATACGCAAATTAATGTGCTTACATCCGAGTATAATGTGTCATCCATGTAGATTTTTTTCATCTTGACTCCCTTAGCCCGGACGCACACAGAGCCGACTCGACCCGACCCGATCCCACTGGTTTGCAGTCGGGCTAGAACCCTTTTCATTGCTCGATGATAGTATAGTCGTACATTTCTTCGTTATCTACATGTAATTATCAACAAGTCTCTTTGTTGCTACTAACATCGTTTTTAACTACAGTGGAACCTCTTTATAAACAAACTAACGAGGTACCTGATATAGAGAGGCTATTTCACAGGTCCAGGTTCAATATACTTTGTTCATTGTAAGCCATGATACCTGATATAACAAGGTACAGACAATGGGCCCGAGGTGCTCGTTATAACGAGGTTTCACTGTACTACTATAATTGGGTACTGCACAGGCTAGTGCAGTTTGATTATGACTATTAAAGTGATTATATAATTCTGCTGAATATTCTATTACAAATTGTGTTTTTATTTAAGGTATTTTGCTTTATCATTAAAAGCATCTTTTTTCCATAAATTATGTTTCATTTAGAGTATCGTTATTTGATTTGATTGTTTTGTAAACGTGTGAAATGGTATGAACATGTCTGGTTTGGTGATAAGATGGATGGGAAGATAAAAATTGATGAGAGGAAAGATGGACTGAATGATTGATGGATTATGTTAAAAATAAAATAAAATGAATCAATGAATCAATAAGGGATATATTTCGTAAGATTAGAGATAGAAGGGTGTTGTTGACGTGAAGATAAATTTAAGAGAGAATATAGATAGACTGAATCATTGATGGATTATGAGAGATATACATCTTTGAATTGGAGTTAGAAGGGCGTTAAGTCAACGGGGAAGTTAAAGGGGACCACCAGGCAAATAACACATAATTATATGTTTTGGTACTGTTTTGTGATATCAAATAGATGCCCAACATTTTGCAATTATTCCAATTAAATTTTTTTTTCTGGAAACATATTTTTCTGAACATTTGATGAAATGGACTACTAAAGATGTTACCTTTCATTTATAAGATTTATTATTTTTGGGTGGTGGTACCCTTTCAATTGAAAAGAGGATAGATGGACTGACTGATTGATAATTAGAGATATATTTTGTTGGATAAGAGTTATAAGGGCGGTAAGTCGACAGGAAGATAAATTGAAGAGAGGATAGATGGACCGAATGATTGATGGATTATGAGAGATATATTTTGTTGGAATTAGAAGGTTAGAAGGGCTTTAAGTTGATTTATTGCTAATTTGAGTTCTACTTACCATCTTTTAGGTCGGTGCCTCGTCTATGTGATGCAAACTTTTGAGATAAAAATAATGTTGAATATTGGTATATTCAGTGCTCGAAATTAGCATAGGCCTGCTGGCCCGGAGCTTCTAAAAATTAGCTCCGGACCACCAAGTTTCATTGATCCTAAATTCTACTTGCTCATTTGGGCAACACAATTTAACATAATTTGTTATGTTTTTCTTTGTTTGGGGCCACCAGATTTAGGTTTCGGGACACTCAAAGTTGAACAATCTTGTTTTTACTTGCCCGACTGGGCCACAAGGCAAAAAGGTTAATTTCTAGCATTGGTATATTAATCAAAAAGTAAAGATCAATGGCTCAATTTGGTTTCTAGAAGCCTTACAATTAAGGCTCCACAAGAAAAAATACTTCTATTATTTGTTATAAAGTAGAATTACAGTTTTATTATTCTTGTATATGTTCACTCCTCCTAGTACACACTCTAATCAACATAAAGACGACATAAGCCCTAACTTGGTCCTTTTGCCGGAGATAGCCTTTCTGTTCTTCCACGCTCGACTGTATGGCACTTCGCCACGGAGGGCGACAAACACCCATACATCTCGGAGCGCGTTGCTCTGATTCATCCCATTTGGTTATAAATTGAGAGGTTCAAATTGTCTTTTTAATTACAACTTCTAATCACTATAATCCAAGTCCCTACAATTGTTCAAATTCCTCACCGTGTCCATATTATGTTCAACCAATCCAACATGTATTTATAACTGAGTCCTATAATTGTTATCATAATTTAATTGATATTGTTAATTTTTCATTGCATATTTTGTTTCTGTCCTTCACTATAATGCCACTACCCGACCCCTTCCATCCTCTCAGTCTGGTTTATTTTCCGCCCCAACTAGCAACAAATCATGTGGGGACAGGGCTTTTACACATGATGGGGTGTTTCACAAAGATGCTAATAATTATTTATGATTCAATGAAAGGTGTTATTTTGGGAGTGTGAACTCCGGGTATATATGAGGTGAAGTGCAGCATGGCTGTTAGGGTTAGGCTTAGGCATATAGGTCTTATTCGAGCCCTTGTGAATGATATGCTTGGTTAGACTTGCCTTTGGGTAACTTCTGCCGGGTAAACAGGGCTAGATTAGTCACAGAACATGCTGTATTTGATTTCCTTTTATTCTATTTTATGTACATGTTCGCTCTTCTGGGATGGCACCTTTCAGTTGTACTTGATATAGTAATCAATACGCAGTATAGTATGCTGAACCTTTCTTTCTTCTATTTCGATTTCTTACAGCGCATAGAGACATATGTGATATGCGAGTTATAAATACCTTATTATTATTATTATTAAGTTAAACATAACTATTATAAAAAGCCGTTAGTTTCATTCTAAAATTGTTGGTACGCTACAGTTCATTTAAAAGGAATACATTTTGTTTACAAATCAGTAATATTATTTTGTTAATACCAACGAGTCTTGAATTTATTGATATACATTTTTTATGGGAGTTTGAAATACTTGTATTTTTTTGCTTTTGCATGTTTTATTTTCAAAGCTACACATGGCTTTCCTTAATCCAAGTTAAGTTCATCTTAGAAACATTGTACAAAAAACACCCTCTGGAATGAGTTACCAGAACACATACGAGAAATGTCAACTCTAGAATAGGTACAAGAATTAAAACGAAAATATATTTAATTCCATTTCATGTCATTTTATCAGTCCAATTGCACAAATTTAATAACAAAGGATATTTCTTTTGTTCACACAAAACTATGATGGGAACTACGGCGAATACATTATTTACTCCGTGCTAAACATGTTGACACAACTTAATAATACAAAACTACATAATACAATTTTCTTTCCAAACTAACTAAAAACGATATTATTAAACATCATTATTATCTCGTGGTTCAAACTTTAACGTACAATATATAATTCAAATTATAAGACAACGTATTTCTACATTACCATAATATTAACGCCTGACATGTCTAATATCTATTATTACTCATAACAGTTATGATTAATAATGGATATTAGACATATAATTTAGTACAAGTATAACCAGTAGCAGTACACGTATAAGTACAAAGCTTGGGGACCCGTCCATCTCTTGGGAGCCCCCTCCGAGTGTACCCGTCGAAGCCTGGGCCCCGTCCATCTCTTGGGAGCCCCCTCCGAGCGTACCCGAAGCCTGGGTGCCCCGCCCATCTCTTGGGTGCCCCTTCCGAGCGTACCCGAAGCCCGGGGGCCCCGTCCATCTCTTGGGAGCCCCCTCCGAGCGGACCCGAATCCCGGCCACCCCGTCCATCTATTGGGAGCCCCCTCCGAGCGTACCCGAAGCCTGGGTGCCCCGCCCATCTCTTGGGTGCCCCCTCCGAGCGTACCCGAAGCCCGGGGGCCACGTCCATCTCTTGGGAGCCCCCTCCGAGCGGACCCGAATCCCGGGGGCCCCGTCCATCTATTGGGAGAGCCCCCTCCGAGCGTACCCGAAGCCTGGCGGCCCCGTCCATCTCTTGGGAGCCCCCTCCGAGCATACTAGAAGCCCAGGGGCCCCGTCAATCTCTTGTGAGCCCCCTCCGAGTGTACTCGAAGCCTGGGGGACCTTCCATCTGTTGGGAGCCCCCTCCGAGCGTACCCGATGCCCGGGGGCCCCTTCCATCTCTTAGTAGCCCCTGCAGAGCATACTAGAAGCCCAGGGGCCCGTCAATCTCTTGTGAGCCCCCTCCGAGTGTACTCGAAGCCTGGGGTCCCGTCCATCTCTTGGGAGCTCCCTCCGAGCGTAACCGAAGCCGGGGGCCCCGTCCATCTCTTGGGAGCCCCCTCCGAGCGTACCCGAAGCATGGGACCCCGTCCATCTCCTGGGAGCCCCCTCCGAGCATACCCGAAGCCTGGGACCCCGTCCATCTCTTGGGAGGTTGCTTTGATGCATGAAATAAGCATCATTTGGTTTATGATTCATGATGATGATACAAATAAATACATTGTAGGTTATAAAAGGATAATTTATATGAATCGTGATGATGAAATAGCCTATATAACATATTTTGTAAAGATGTGCTAGGTTGTTATACTTTTTACGTGCTACCGGTATAGATAAAGAGCAATTTTACTTGTATTGGCAATATTAGATAATTGATTGGAAAGTATAAAGGCTACGAAGCGACATGGACTATAAAGAAAAGAAGCATTTAAGCATGTTCTTAAAATTTTGATTTAAAGGTTACATTATAAGCTAAGCAAGTGCTTATGGTTTTGTTTGTTCATGTATTGTGTATAGATCTAACGGCTCAGAATAAAGTCAAGGGAGTCCCGTCTCCTAACAATGCTGTAGTTCGTGTCATTCTGTTGACTCTTGGTACACCTCTAACATCAGTTGGACCCTGGGGGCTCCCTGCAAAGAAATGTGTGTTTTTCTTCAGCGCCGAGTTTTCGGGATTGATGTTCCCTCATGGACCACTCTGACGCCACCTAAACCCGTTCAATTATTTATCCTAGCTATATCCTTCACACGCAAGATTGTATTTATTTACTCTTTTATGGAATTGTATAAAAAATAGTAGCTCTAAATATCTAAAATCAAAAATATATATATTTTTAAATGTATTTATTTATTTATTTTTATTTTTTTTTGGAGGGGGGGGGGGGGGGATACGCCCTCATTGAGGCCCTCATTGTAGATGCTCGTTGACTCAAGCCATTCAGGGCTTCGAGCCATAAAGCCCTTGCAATATTATGTAAAATAAAACCTTTTTGTGAGAGGAAAAAAAAAATCGCTTTTGATTCCTACACTCTAAAAACACCCGGGTCAAAAAATGACCCGGAATAGGGTCATGAAGACCCGGAATGGG
>JBAMJV010007499.1:0-36956 GCA_037951105.1 Echinarachnius parma
GATTACAAACCGCTCGGCGTCACCGATCTTCTCCGCGTCTGCCGACACTTTGCCGGACTTGTCCGCGGTCAGATAGTGACCGTTCGTGGAGTAGAACGAGTAGGTGGACGATTCGTTGGTGTCTTCATTGTTGGGGTCGGTTTCCAGCATCCATATCTGACTCGTGTTGAGTCTGTTAACCGATGAATCGAGCGGCGTCAGGCTGATCTTCCCATCGAAGTCTGTCGTCAAGTACTTCCCAGATGACGCGACCAAACCGAGTTTTATCGCCATTTTTGTTCGCTAGTTCATGAACATATTATTTACGCTTGGTAGATTATTTAAAGATTATAATAATGGCATCAAAACTGCGAGATGACATTGTTTATGCATTATTTCTGTTACGTATAACGCGTTATCCTGGCGTTATTTTTGGTCGAAAATCGACAAATAGCTTAGGCGGATAGGAAGCAAACGATAATAAGGTTCTTCAATGTTTTACCAGAGAAACTTCCTTTTTCACAACTTAACGGAGCACCAACCCATGCAAATAAATGTATATCCCACAATATAATCCAACAAAATACAGACTGAGTTCAAATATTTGTTTCAACCAAGCAAGTTGAACAGGAAGTCTCCACAATAACCGAAATAATTACATTTATTTTAACTGCCATTTCCAATTTGTGAGCTTGATACTGTTCAGAGTGACATATTGACGTTGCTTTCACCAGCCTATCCAACATCACGAATGAATTCATCTGCTAAATCAACGGATTTAACATCATTTTAATCAGGTATTCGTGCCGTTGTTTAGCCCACCGACATCATCGATACAAAACTCTGGATAGTATATTGGCAGACATACAATGGGAAAGTGACGCGGCTATTTAGATTCATGTAGAAACAGAATTCATGTGGACGGTACAGTTGTATATTATCATTATTACAAGTATGTGTCTATACCTGCGTGTGTTCATTGAAGAGTATACAGAACTCGGTTGGGTGTGGTAAGATGGATGCTTGGCTGGGACATTCTATCCAGATTTTAAAAAGAGTTCAGTGGTATAGTTGTTTAGTTGAGTGGGCATCTCGTCACCATAGAGACGAAATTAATCGGTGGATCAATGCGTAAAAGTGCTTCGCTTTTGTGAAAAGAACAATATACTAATAATGTTTTCATGCCATAAATATTCGATGGAGAACTTTTATAATAGTAAATTAAATTTAAAGCGGGGAGAGTAAAGCGATAAGTGTTGTGTTCGTTCGCATACCTAATCATGATAATGATGCATGTGCTGATGTGTAGTCTGAATATCTGTCATGATTCAGTTGCAAATGCAGAGACCCATTTTATATGTGGAATAAATTATCTCCATCTGACAATTTGGTTTTGCTTTGGGAAAACCTTTTATAATTAAATGAAAAGGCATGAGAATGCATTTTTGTGAGATCATATCAACCTGATTCTGAACTTCAGCCAGATGTTTACTATTCTGCCTACCTTTAGTTAGTAGAGTTGTTCTAATATGGCTCAAATGGGATTTGTAAATAATTTTGGAGAGACATGCAGGATTTTGGATTTGCTTGGGAAATTTCAGCCACAGTCTTTTTACTTTTCTTTAGTTAAGAGTTGCTCTAAATATTGTACAAATAAGATTTGTAAATGACTTGAAGAGAAGATCAAGCAAATTTTTAAAAGAATTAAGCTTATATCAGATTTTAAAAAAGACATTTTAATTTCATAGGATATCGTTTAAAAGTGAATTTAAAGGGATATTTGAGTTTTGGTATAGAGGGCGCTGTAAGAATTGTTTTGTTTAGGTAATGAAAAAATGAGCGTCGAATTTAAAAGAGCATACAATTTTAATGACAGATTAAACTTGTTTTGATCAAGATCAGTTCAGAAACAGCTGAAATATCAATGAATATATCCGTTCGGATAAATGATAATTGATGAATGATAATCGGCTTTTACGTAGTCGTTTGTAATTTGGTATACCTTTCGAGCCTGGTGGAGCTATGTGTAATGGTATGATGCAGTTTTTGGTTACTAAAATTCAGTTTGGCCATGTTGACCCAACCTCAACTATCCCTTTAACAAAAACAAACTTTAGCTGTTTTCCCCATTATACGTCACATACAAATGTACGTTTCATTGATTTATTACACAAAATAGCACGAATTTTTCACTGCAAGTGCTTCCAAGACCAACAGTACTTTTGTACTCGCATGTATAAACCAGAGCGAGGATTAAACACAGACAAACATATCAATTAATGTAGAATTATGAACTGCTTTCCTATACCGGTATAATTGCCTCATCCCCACGGTATAACAATTCATTACATGCGTAATCCGCTAAATTATGCATTCATATCCTGATATTTGGTTGAAATGGCTCTCTTGTTGCGAAGTAATTAGGATAATTTGTATAATTCGAAGGATTTTCCGTAGCATAATCTCGGGGATAAAAAAAGGCGTCAGTTCGCCTACCAAATTATTCATTGGGGTCGATACGTTTAATGGCAGCCTTTATTATCATCCTCACTATTGGGAGGGATGAGTAGATTATTCGAATCAGGGTCGTTGAGCGTTAAAATATAATTAAAGGTAATCTCTAATTAACGTTGTCTGCATAAATTACGGATAATTGTGTGGAGTTATTTGTTGTATCTAGTCAACAGTACTTCCCCTGATAAATGTGCGTTTTGGATAGAGTTAAAGGGATAGTTGAGTTTTGGTAAAGAGGGCGCTACACAAAATCATTTTTTTGTGAGATAATGAAAAACTGAGTGTCAAAATTGAAAGAGCATACAATTATAATGACAAAATAATTTTACTTGATCAATATTGGTTCAGAAACGGCTGAAATATCCATAAACATAACAATTTGTAATAATTGTGGGGCCCCACAATTATTTGATTTTGAACCAGCCGTTAATTTTTTTTTTTAAAGCTTCCTCTTTTCAAAATTTAGTTTTAAAAATAGTTATTTAATATCTTTCTATCTGATCACTATTTCAGCAAAACTTAACATGCACAATATTTTATTTTAAATGGTTGAAACCAATGACTTTTTAGAGAGCGCTCTCTTGAGTTTTAACGGCTCTTTTTGAATTATAACAGGCGTTTTACTTTATATTAGTCGTTTGTAATTTTGTATTCCTTTCGAGCATGGAGGAGTTATAACTATTAGTTTGTAATGTAATGGTGCAAGTTTTGGTTACTAAAATTCAGTTTGACCAAAACTGTACTCTCTTTACCAAAACTCAACTATCCCTTTAACCATGAAGAAATATGGTTGATTTTTTTAACTTGTCTGTGGTCATCCCCCATGTTTGTATTACTAATCATAATTATTGTTGAAAATGGATTAACTTGTTATATTATTTATTTTTTTCTAGTCAATTTCTCTTGATAAATATGCAATTAGATAGTAATGTTGATTTTTTTAAAATACTCTAAGAGTGTCTAAGACTTGTCTATGATCACCCCCATGCATGTGTTGATTTACTGATCATATTGTTGAAAACAGATATATTAAAGGGCAATGCAACTCAAGAATAGAGTTTATCCTACTTTATATATCGTAATATGCCTTTTTATTATATATAACATAACTCCGACTCAGATTTCTGCTTTGGGAGAAATATGTGAAAACTCTATCGGGTTTACCACTATTCATGCGAACACTGGAGGCCGCCATTATTAGGTGTGTGCGGACTTATGGTCAGTGATATGCACTAATGCATTTCAATAGCACCTATAGAAACCATTGTCTGAATACTTGTAGATGCTTTGACGAGTCTGTAAATCAGTGAAAAGCTTTTTGTTCGGCCCGTAGCACACTCGTCATAGTTTGCAAAGCATGTTGGGCAATTACAAGAACATGGCCGCTCCCATCACCTTTTGCCGCCGTAAGAATTAGTAAAATGTGGGTATGTTCACGTAAGGATTTCATGGGATCCAGGAGGCCAAAATTGCCAAGTTATGTATCAAATAAAATGTCCGTTCACCCTCTAAACGATAATAATAGCCGAAATCCATAGTTTCATTGCCGAATATCTATGCATTTCCAAGTACCAACATTAATTGAGCTTAAATCATGACGTCATGCATTGGGCCTAGAAAAACATAAGACGTATGATGAAAGTGGCACAAACGTTTAAACCTGCCCATGCCAGATAAAAGAAATATCGTTTACTGTATACACATCATAGTATACCTCAAATGACCCCCAACAAAGAATCTAGAAGTTAAACAAAAAAACTAAATTACGAAAGACAAGCACGAGTGACAAATAACTCTGCATCTTTTTGGTTCCCCCGCAATTCACATAATAGATTGTAGACTTTTCCATCGATTGATACCACGATAATTGTTTTATGTAATTTTTTTGTATGTACATGTTTTTTTCATTGTAAATCATTCGTGATTGTGAAATACGGAAAGAATTCAAATCAAAATGTGAAAAAGTCAGATAAAAAACACAGAGCGCGTTAGACAAACTTGAAGAGCGTCCTCACTGTTTTCTTACCATACAACAAACAAACAAGAGAAGACTACCGATTCGGAGTGGAGACAGTCCGTTGGAAATTACTGTCCATCGCGGGACTATGATATCATTACACAACACTGTAATTATGTAGGTTATAATCATTATAATACAACTAGGGAATATTTTCCGCATGGGCTCAGGTGGGTTCATATGCGTATAGGAGGCGGGGGGGGGGGGGGGGCTGCTGGGGCTGCAGCCCCATGGAGTTTTGAAACGTCCATATTCAGGCAAAAGGCACCTCAAACTCGGGCAAAACATGGCATAATCGGGCTAAATCATGTCATATTCGGGCAAATCTGTGTCATATTCGGACAAAACCGTCCCATATTCGGGCAAAATCAATTTATTTTCCGACATAACAAAACCCCATATCATTCGGGCATCAAAGAAGCAAAGATCTTTGGGTTTTTGGTGGCTTGTCAGGTGAAGAATCATTATTCGGGCAGAAAACCTCAGCCCCCCCCCCCCCCCCCCCCCCCTGAGAAAATGGGCCCCTCCGTTCATGGGGTGGGTTGATTATATTCCTCACCTTCATATATAATTTCTAGTGGTGATGAATTTAGCGAGTTTCCAAATTGGAGTATTATATATAGTTTTCATCTTGCCCGAATGTTGAAAGGTGTGAGGAATTATTATTTGTTTGGCGTTTAATAATAAATGTCGACAATGATTTGGGGTCAGTTGACTTGCTGGACACACGTCGTCTGAAGCATGAGGCAGTCATCACTACTATAACCCTTTTAATTTTAAACTAAAAATTTAAGAATTATTGTAAATGTATACATTATTTCTTCATTATCAAAGCTGATCAGCTTGTTTTTGCAACTTTACAAACCTCAACAAAATACTCAATTATATCGGTAAACAGCTAGTATCGTACAAAATAATCTAAAATGTTTGGTGTAAAACTATGGGCACATTGTTTGTGTTTACAAAACATTGACATGTTCATCTTGTGGTCTTGACATATAGGCCTATTACAGCTATAGGCTAATTCAAGCTATAAAGTCCATCCGTATCAATGGACCGTATAATCAAAGAAGACAGCACATCTTTATATCATATTCCCCATTTGGAAAATGAGTAATTCTAAAAAGAGAAAAGTCAGATATTGTTTGCTTGTCTTTGTTTGTATTCTCGTTTTTTTCTCCGGGTCAGCAAGGTGTGTTTTGAATGGTTCACTGATTTCGGCCCAAACAAAGATATAATGAGTGACTAAAAAACGGATCCGTATACCAAATATGGTCATTCATATTTCGACTCCAAGAGTTCACACGAAGAAGTACGTCTCATGACGTAATTGCTGTTTTTTCTCGTTTTCTTTCTTTCTTTCTTCTTTTCTTTCTGTTTTGCTTTAACGCAAAGTTCACAGATTTCGAAAGACATGAAGAAATTGAGTGACCGAACCCCGGATCCGTATTTCGTTTCAATTCCAGGAGTTCGTTCAAAGAATTACGACTCATGCATGACGTAATGCAACAACAAACCTACTATTTTGTTCGATGTGGTCATCGCATATCAAAGGATAATCGTTATCAAACCTCCTTGGATATACGGAGAATACGACGTATAGTATACAGAATGGTTGTTTGACTGCATGAGACCTTAAATAGTTCAAGTCGTCATTGATATATTTTTCTATAAGCAATTTAATAATATTAGTCGGGGATTTAATTCTCTCAGCAGTGGTGTAGCTTCGGGGCAAGATGGGCATAACAGTACAATCTTTAAGTATATTTGCCTCATCTTAGTATTATTTTGAGTGTAATTTGGTTATTACACAATTGTTTGTTTGTTTGTATGTCTGTTTGTGTGTTTGTGTGTTTGTTTGATTGATTGATTGATATTGAGTATGTGTCTTTCTGCACGTCACGGTGGCGAATGGCAATCAAGAGTCGGATTGACCACCGACCCCCCCCCCCCCCCCCCCCCTGTCGTGGCCACCAAAATATATCCCTGCAGTCTGCAGAGATAAACAAAGTTATGGAATATGTCTTATAAAGAGGTCACCTGTCTACAGTGGCCACTTTTCTTGTGTCCCTTGTATGATTATATTTTGTGAGCAAAAATGTGGTGAGGGGTGGGGGGGGGGGGGGGCAAATGACAATACACTCTAGGCAATGACGCTGGGAAATAACATTAGTCCAATATTTAAGTACATGTCCCCCTTTAACTGTGACCTTTTTCTCAAATCAAATATCATGGCGTTACGTAATACAATTGGGATGCACTGCGTGGACAGGTAAATGAGACAATTAGAAACGCAACAAAGAGTGCCCTGATAAACAGGAGTCTCCAAAGCACCCAGTGATGAAATTGTCCTCATTATTGGATTCGCATTGATTGGTTGAGTTTTGCATGTTGTATGGTGATATGTATGTATGATATGTATGTATGTATGATATTATATGATAAAGAAAAACAAGGCTTGGTTATAACAAGTAGTTTCTGAAGTCGGTAAGTTATGTATAACTCATGGGAATGCTTACCCCCATATACCCCAACTGTGAATATATTACTTGCACATCTAGGCAGATTACTATCCTCCTTGCTCCCACCCCCACCCCACCCACTGTATGAGTTGAAATAGGCGCTGGAAGTGGGGGAGGGGGGGGGGGGGAAGCCGCCCCCCCCCCCCCAAATCCAAACAGTGGGGAGGGTGCAAAACGCGTTTTTGCCCCCCTCCCCCCCCCCCCCAAAAAAAAAAAAGAGTGGAAAAGAAAAAATGAAATGTATGAGCTAAGTCCATCGATATATAGACCTGTTAATTCTAACGTTCAAAAACTAATTTATACACCCATTTTAAGTTTTCGCGCGCGAACCGATTATCTCTGTTTGTTGTGTGACTTGCGTATGGTCTGGGGTGAGTACCTTTTTCTGTACCGGGCCACGTAGTTCTTGTGTAGGCTGGCATTGCTCAGGCTGCTTGTGTGACGTGCACCAAATTGCACCATTTCAAGTATGTAAATGCAAAATCTTCCCCCCCCCCCCCCCCCCCCCCCCCCGCTCAGTCACTTCGCTCCCTCGGGCTTGGTCGCTTCGCTCCCTCGTAATGTCTCACTCTCACCTCTGGCTCAAAGTTGGCAACCCTTTGAGTATGGTTGGGCATGAGCCCCTACACAAAAAAATCGTGAGCCCCCTTGGTTCTTTGCCCCCCCCCCCCCCCCCCCAATCCAAAACTGCTTCCGGCGCTCCTGATGAGTTGATACTGGTTATGACGTTGTTCTGGCTCCAACAACGAATCGTATTCTTATTATAAATTACGAAATAAGTGACTTTATATATTTTAGCTGATGTTTACAAAATAAAAACATGTAGCCATTATGTAGAAGAACTAGGTGAGTAATATTCACCTAGTTCTTCTAAAAATAACCATAGTGGTATAGGCTATAATACATTTGTATGGGTTCTATTTTGTGTGATCTAAGTTATATGTATAGTCAACTTTTGTACACAATTGGCGTAAACCGTGTGTGAATGACATGCATAACCTCACTATCACGGGATAAACCCAAAACTGAAAGAAGAAAAAAGTGCAGCCGAATTCACAACCGTGCAAATTGTTACGGCTTCACAAAGAAATATAAAGGGTTCATTGTATTATGCATTGTGCTCTATACAGTACGGTGCAATAAAAAGGCAACTGTTAGTTTTTCAGAGGCTTGGGCATTCTTAAGTGTTGATGTAATGTCAGGTTTTGGGTTTTATACGCACCCACAAAACTTACTCCAATCGAGTTCCTGAGCGGTTCTTTATTCTATTTACGGGAAAAGAGGAAATAGAGATTATTATTATTTCATCCGGGTTCGCTAATTTTAGGGTCGTTTATGTATTTCCTCGCCGCTTCCCTATTACGGATTATATTATAGCAAACATTGTACGTGTGATTAAGAATGAATCAAGTCGAAGTTTTGTTCTCAAATATATGATAACACCCTGGCATGAATAGATAATACGTTTTGAGGAACCAGTAAAAAATAGCTGCTCCCTGGTAGTTGCATTCATGCAAACACTGACTCATGAATGTCATTGAACCGTTGCGTTTTACCATATAAGGAAGGGAAACACCTAAAATGAAAACAGTGAACAGTGAAATAAGCCGAACAATAACTGCTACATGCTGACTAATCGGCGAATCGATACATTATACTCATCACCGCAGGGCTCTTATAGTTCAATGTGTATTATCATGTTTCTGATGGTCAGTGTAGGTATTATAATGGTATCAGAAAGTATATAAAACAGCGGGGCACTGAAATCTAAGCTCATATAATAACTTTGAGTGC
This sequence comes from Echinarachnius parma, assembly GCA_037951105.1. Taxonomy (NCBI): domain Eukaryota; kingdom Metazoa; phylum Echinodermata; class Echinoidea; order Clypeasteroida; family Echinarachniidae; genus Echinarachnius; species Echinarachnius parma. The sequence continues at coordinate 8,827 of JBAMJV010007499.1, forward strand.
ATTGGTTCTAGACACCAGACTATTTGCCTATATATACAAGCCGTTTATGAGTAGTATCATAACATACGGTCATTTACCCAAGTCTCACAGACTCGCAAACAAATTTGGACAAAAGATGAGCATTTATACCATTACAATGACTCCCGTTTTAGCAGTAGTCTCCGCACTGTAAATAAAACATTGGTACATTATATACGACCAGTTGAGAAGTCACCTGATTGGGTGCTGACGGGACCGACCCGCCCATCCCAAGCTCTCTCTGATCGGCTGTATCCGAAATTAAAACAACAAGAACAACAACAGCCGGCGACACTACCACTTTTTCACTTCCGCACTACTGCACACTGTACATGCGAGGGAAATTACACCCCTACCCATAGCTTTAGTACACGCCGAAGCTTAGCGAGCGCGTCTGTTCTCTGAGTGGTCTAGTCATTTTGTATTTTACGACACTTGTTCAATTCACTCGCTGTGTTTAGTCGGAGGGGTGTGTGTGTGTATCGCGTCGCGTCGTCGGTGTGTAGTTTTTAGATCCTGATTGGAACGTTCTACTATTTGAAGAGAGAGCTCTTGTGAAACTGACTTGGAATTTATGATTTAAATTACATTTTAACTTGACTAAATCACTGGATATTTATTTGCTGTTCATCTTCACACACAAGGCGCATTTTATTCCCATCAAAACAAGGTAAGCTACTAAAAACATGAATTATATTAATGAAATTAATTCGACCCTGGGTTTGTTTTTTATGATTTTCTTGCACCGCTATTTTTGCTTTTACAGGTGGTGGCTCCTGAAAGATATGCGGGTTGTTATTAATGTTTTCAAGGAGCTTATATTTTATGTTATGTTATTTACCTGATAAATTTACTGTTCATTATATGTATAACATTGTAATAAACTTAATATTAAGCTGCTGAAAAGGAGCGTTTTACTTTTAGCATGAATAGTGTTGTATGCTGATGTGTCAGGTAAAATAGATACTAGTACCGCATTTTTCGTATAGGAGAACATTGTGAGGATATAACATTTGTTTTGACTGGCTTGTAGTTGTAATGTTTTCAAGTTAATCAAATTGTGACAACAAATGTATTTGCATTTTGCAACACTATGTGAAGTCAACGATCATGAACAGCTTGCGTTGCCCTGCGATCAATCGATAACAATTGATGTTGGCTTCACAGTGAGTTACAACATGTACAATGGATGGGTGTGTTCTACCTTACTGTTACGTAACGGCGCACCTAGTGGCATGGCATGTTAGAGCAAGGAGGTAGTACCTCCTTGGTTAGAGCCACCCAGTTTGTGCAATGTACACACGTACAGATACAGTAGCTCTATGCCCCTCTATGCATGGCAGGGCCAGGGGTAATGAGGTCGAAAGAGACAGAGAAATATACCAAATTGAAGAGAGGCACATCGCGTAGTAAGACAGAATATATTCATTGCATAGAGGCACATATGTAGAAAGAAAATACATCTCTGTTTATTCAGATGAACACACGACACACGCACAGTGAGACATGTAAGTGTAACATTAAAAATGTAATATCTGCAAGAATCTTCAGGATTGAAGGACATGGTGAATTAGGCCGGTGAATCAAATGAAGAAGACAAAAATGTCCTTGCTCAGATGCCTATAAGGAGGGGGAAATAAGGGTGATTTTGCCCCCCCCCCCCACCCCTGCAAGCCAAGGCCAAGGGGCTTCCAAGCCATCTGTCCCCTATCCAACATCTACAGGACTGCCCCAGCCCCACCCCTCATCGCTGAGAAAATTAACGAGTTACACATCGATTCTGCTCTCCTAACCTAATTGCACCCCCGGTTATTACCTTGCATGGTTACGCCCCACCCTGCAAGTCAAGAGGCTTACTGCTTACGCATATGCCCTCGCTGGCCTGAAGGCTTATAGTACATCATTATCCAATTTCACTGCATGGCTATGGACTGCATAATGTTGTTGAAACGTGAGGTAATTCTGTCCTTGGACCTACTAATACTATGATCATCTCTCTCTGTCTGTATGTCTGTCTAGCTGAATCTCATTCTGTACGTCCACGTCCTACAGCTTACGAAGTTACGTAACAAAAAGTATTTCGTTACCCTTCCGACCGGGACGCGAAATTTTTTTCGACCGGGACCGTGATAATTGTTTCCTGATGAAGTCAATAAAATTGTTTCCACACTGCTATGTCCTTGAATGTAACCCGGCTGTAAATGGAATGAAAACATCATTATAGACCAAGGCAAAGGGGGTTCCCTAAAAACATGGTGTAAATGGTGTAGGGATTCATTTGGGAAATTGTCCGTGTCCCTTTGCCTACAGTGTCTCCTTCTTGCTGCTTTATTAGGGGTGTCTTGAGATTCTGTGTGTGCATGAAGAACCCAACTCTACAATTACGTCGTATCTTTCAAAGTCAAAATGTCAAAAATGAATATATCTGACACGCTGACACCCATGTGCATTTTTCAAATTCAGACATTATATGGTCTACATTATATAGGTTTACTGCAATACTAGCACTGTGTTCGGCAAAAAAACACATTAGTCATGTGTTTTGAACAACCACGCCGATCTTACTTTAAGTTTACAGTGAGATCCCCACTTTGTTCGAGGTGACATTCATTTTTGTAAAGTTCATGGTTAACGATACATCTTCATACAGCATTCGTTTTTAGGGTAAAGGTCTGACCGATCTATACGTATTATTACATTACATTGGGGTAGACTAGGCTAAGTAATATAGGAAAGCGTGGCTCAGAAGGTAATGGATGGGGTCTGGATTAACGTGCATGTGATGTCTGCACTAGGTATCAATTACCATGGCAACGTGGCAACTGTTTGAATCCCGAACAAGTGATAGTTCAGCGGCGTAGCCAGGTTCAAATCACGAGGGGCGAGGGGAGAAGGGGGCAGTATGAGACAAAATTGAAGTGGTGTAAATTAAAAGTATATATGTTATATGTTAACTCTGGGGAGTAGGGGGCAAGACAAATACGCCTCGCATCCCCCCCCCCCCCCCCCCCCCCCCCACTTCCTCCCCCCACTTCCTCCCCCACGTTATTAGCCGATTCAAAATATTGATAATCAACAGACTGTAGATTGGCTCCCCAGTTCCCAGACAAGCTACCCTGTATTTTTATGCTCAACATAATAGCGGCCATAAAGGCATGGATTAAAGATAATGTTAGCTAGGTAATCGAGGTGTAAGCTTCAATTTCAGCAAAAGTTTGTCAGTGTAGTTGATTCATAGTCTTGTACTACATGTACCATCTGAAAATTGTGACAATTCTTGTTGGCGGTTGCATGAATGTTCATTATTTTCTGCTTCAACATTATTGTTATGATCATATTTGGCAAATTTGGATTGCTGTTCCTTTAAAATAATTTGATGATTTTTATTATTATTATCCAACTGATAAAAAAAATGAGTAACAAATTGGATAGTAGCTGTCATAACATGCATAAAGAACCATCATCTGACAGAGTGACAACTTGACAAGCACTGAGTAACGTGAGAAGCTACCATACCATAGCCACCATACACAATTACTGTGATTTCCATTTGGCATTTAAAATCCACCTACATGTATTATTACACACACAAAAATATCCTTTGAAATGAAAAGTTTGCATATGAATAGAAAAGCCATTTCAATAGGGGTGCCGTAGCGGGTGACCGAACACCACCATGCATGGCCCTGGGTGCGGGGAACAATATAGGGACAGAGAGTCAGAGAAAGCACGGTTCAGTGACATACAAAGGCTGAAAGAGGGTACTACTGCAGTTACTGCTTCTCTCGGCTTCGATTTAGTATTACATTTTTTAGGGATGGATGGAATTTGGAGGGCTTTGCTTGGGTTGTTTGGCAAGTACCAATAATATGAGGTAGAATCAGAAAAAAAGACCACTGGGTAAATATGCAGGAGTCTTTTGGAGAGAAAAAAAACTCACTTACCCCTACCCTGGGACTTTGGAAGTGATGTTATTTTTGATAACATTTTATGGTTTTAAAAAAGGCAGTGTATTCCATGGTATCACAAATGCGAATACAAGTCATGATATAAAGGGAATGGACATTCATAATCATATTGATAATATCTAAACGTTTCAATGTATGATCGATCAATTTGAGTTAGAATTAGTTGTGGGGTGACTGGAGTTATGATCATAATAGGTGTGCAATATGAGGTGGATTTGTTTTGGCTCAAATTATATGTGTAATTTCATAACACTATCGCGGGGAGTGGGAAGGAGGAAGGGGGTAACAGCCCCTTGCGTCGCCCCTCGTACGCCTATGAAGCTAGTATTATAGCGAGGGGTACTCTATCCTTATGTGGCCCATGGTCATCCATTGTGACCCCTATTATGGATTATGAAATCAACCATGCCCCCCTCCCCCCCTGAACCTTCTTAACCCGTCGATTGAAAATATACTTGGGTTTTAACGTGAATAATGTTTCCCAAGTACTGTAAGGGTTAACTTATTGAAATGCCTCTGATTATCCCATCAATCAGTATGCATACACGTGGTCACAAAGACATGAAATCACATGAGGGCATGTAATAAAAAGTAATGATGAAATGGTAAACTTAAAAATCAGAAGCTTCCCCTTCTTCCTGCTAGAAACATTTTAACCCTTTTATCGTTCTCCCGGCACATGATTGTGTGATAAATACGTATGGGCCCTTATCATGGCTACGTACCGGAGAGGGTTAAATTCGACATGGATCAACTGATTACATACCCATCTCGTCTGGGTGGGATGGTCTAATGTATTCTCCTCATGGCGACCATCTGTTTTTGTCAAAGCTCCTGGGATTGCACCAAGGCCCGATGGAAACAAAAGATATGACACTTCACATTCGAAATGAGATTCACAAAAAGGAGACACCCACCCTATTCGGTCGTTGCCAATCTTGAGCGATGATGACTTTATTCTGTTTGTGATACGGAATGGGATTCACAGACGTGAAATGCTCCCTCAGCTCTACCCGTTAGCCATCGCTAATTACTCTGATTTGTATGAATGATTTCTGTAGATGATAATTGTATATCTCTGAAAGTGATATGTTCCTTACCCGTAAATACAAGCAGAGTTGATACAGCTCATTCTCTTGGATAACTCAAGTTGCCTTGAACTGTGCCTGTTTTTCAGTGACATGAATTACGTGTAAGCCAATTCATAAGCCAATTCAGAATCACATGACACTAGTGATATAACAACCCGTTGCTTACATAAACACATTCAGTACCAGCATCGACAATTATTACCATCTATCCGTCTGACTGTGATGTCAACATACTTACGGCATTATTAATACATTTATGTAAAGGACATTATTTCAATCCTCTAATTCTCCAGTTTTATTGTGTTTCTTATTGACCTATTTTTTAAATGTCATTCCATTTTCAGCTTCGTCCTTCTCAAGGATAACACCAAATCACAAGGATGCCTTCGACAGATCTCAAGTACAAATTCGGCCTGATCAACTCGGCGGGCAGGTACCTGACGGCGGAGAAATTCGGCGGCAAGGTCAACGCTTCCGGAGCGACGCTCAAGGCTAAGCAGATATGGACCCTCGAGCAGGACGAGGGTAGCTCCATCAGTTACCTGAAGGCCCCATCCGGAAACTACCTGTCGGCAGACAAGAATGGCAATGTGTACTGCGAGGTGGAGGATCGCACCGAGACCAAAGACGTCGGCTTCGACATCGAGCTCCAGACCGACGGCAAGTGGGCGCTGAAGAACATTTCCCACCAGAGGTTCATCGGCTGCAGTGGCGACGAGCTGACGTGCACGGACTCGAGCACCAGTAACCCATCGGTCAACTGGATCGTCCAGTTGGCAATCCACCCACAGGTGTGCATGCGCAACATCCAGCACCAGCGCTACGCCCACCTCAAGACCAGCGAGGAGGGCGAGGACAGCGTGGTCGTCGACGAACTCGTCCCGTGGGGCGCCGATTCCACCCTGACCCTCGTCTACCTCGGCAAGGGGAAGTACGCCCTCGAGGCTTTCAACGGCAAGTTCGTCCAGTCCGATGGACAGCTTGTTGGGTCTGCGACACCGCAGTCGCAGTTCACCCTCATCTTCATATCAGGTCACCTGGCGCTAAAGGACAACGAGGATCGGTACTTAGGGGTGGACAGCGGGACCAGGGTACTCAAGTCCTCCACCAAAGCAGGCCTCACGAAGGCCAACTACTTCAATCTGGAAGACAGTTGCCCACAAGGTGCTTTTGAATACAACGAAAGGTTCGCATCCCTCAAACAAGGTGAGTCTATCATCCTGTATAATATGAAGTATCTACATCTGTACACTGAATTTTGTTTTGTGTTTGTAATATTTTGTGTGTGAGAGCATCTTGAAATGAAAATGTGCCTCGCAATTGATTTGTTCTTCTCATTACAGCTAAGAGCAAGAAAGGTTTACAACGCGTTACAATGATTTCAGGTGTTCATTCTCAAGTAATACTTCATCAAGTCTTCATAGTTTCCACATCAATATCGCAAACATATTTCACATCAATATCGCAAATATATTTCACATCGCGTGATGTACCTTATACTTACAGTTGCAGTCATAATGAAAATTCATATTGCAAGTTGTTTGTTCGTTGCCTCTAGGTACTGTATAGTATACGTGCGTTTGTTAGTTCTTCTCCGCTCAAATGACACGCGTTCATGCCTCCTGTAGCCTGACCTGTATCCAGGATCAAATAAAAAATGTCACCGGAGGTTGAGAGATCGTCTCAATTTGACAAAGAATTCTGTCACGAAGCTTTATATTCGGCACTCAACGAGCCAAACATAACTCTTGAGTTCCTAAACATCGGAAAACATCGGAAGACATCTGTATGTGATTTACGAGGAATTTCGTCTTCATGAATCATTAGTGAACGAACGTTGGAGCAAGGGGCTTTGATCAATTCGATGTTCCTTGAAATCCCGGAGGCCATACATTCTTCCCATACTGAAAATATATAGAAGGCGTATCATCATGCCTGTCATATACTCTTTAGAGGATTATGTATTTTATAAATGTTTTATCAAGTAAAATGTCAGAGTTCATGGTTTAGACTGAGTAAAATATAAGTTTGTAGTGAATTGAGAGTTGGTGAAAATAATTGTAATCGGGTAAAGGTATAGTGCATTTCCTTTTACATCATTCAATCTCAACTCTATAAGACCTTTAAACAAAACACACTCAAGACAATCAAATACGCTTCTGCACATGCTTGTTAGCCTCACCAGTTACCTTATCACTGGATTCTACAGGAAGGTGAAAATCGTGCAAACCAGGGACCTTGGAATAAAACAAAAAATGAAATGAACAAAAAATGAAAGGATCCGTCTCGCAAAAACAGGATTTGCCTTATTTCCTGTTCCTGCGGTCTTGGCCAGGATGTAGCCTGGCTATCCATACTTAGTATAGATAATTAACACAACACATTCCTTGGCCTTGGAATCGCTCGGTCAAATTAAAGGAAACATACCACTCGGGTGCTTTTGTCTTTATGACCCGCCATTGTACAATTATACATAATCGATACTGAGTATACCGGTACCACCGGTATACACATATAGTAATAGACGAGCCAAGATGAACGATAATTTGGGTGATAGGTCTAGACCTTACATAATATTAGTATTTACTAATTGGGTGCATGCAGCCTGCAGGGTAGTGCTTTATCTCCGTTTTAACAAGATTTAATTGGCTGTCAATGTTATTTTATAACTTCATGTTTGATTCACAGAGATGGGAAGACCTTGTTCTGATTAGATACACGACCATGGAACAATGATAAAGACAGTGTTTGTTCGACATTTCAAATTTAAAGTCGAATGCCCACCCCTAATCATGCCTAATAGCTAATATTACGAACAAGTGTCCCCGGACGATAATTGTTGAATGGGGATAGATTGTCCGTAAATGGAAACCAATTCTTCATTTATTTCAAAAGTGTCCATACTATTTATTTCAATCATTCTACTTGGCAGCATAGGCGTACCCAGGGGGGGGGGGGGGGGGGGGGGGGGGTTTCAAACCCCCCTCCCCCCTTTGACCCAAAAGTGACTGTTTTGGGGGTTTGAACCCCCCCTTTTCAAAATGTAACTGGTCTGGAGACCACATTTTAGCGGTCTCGACCGTCATTTCTGATGGTCTCGGTCTCGAAAAGTGTGAAAAACCTTGCTCTCGGCCTCGAAAAGTGCGAAAAACCGTGGTCTCGGCCTCGAAAATGTTGACAATTTCTGGTCTCGGCTTCAAAAATTGTCTACGACTTCCCCCCCCCCCCCCCCCCCCCCCACTTACAGGATTCTCAACCACTATGTCTCGTTGTGGACCTGACCTGTCTTGGTCTCGAAAATGTTGAAAATTCGCTGTATTATAACTATAAGAAATGATACTACCGAAGAAGGATGGGAATGCATGTAGATTGTGGTTACAAACGTTAGTGCGTATATAGTTGGAGAATAATTTAATTATATACCATGACTATGAGAGTGTCAGACATAGTTTACACAGAGAGGCACCTCTCTGGTTTACAATACCACATCCTTCATGCCAGCGAGTATTATGAAATACAGTAATAAATGGTTTTCCAGTTTCTCATTTTGTGGGTATTATGTTTCTGACTCATGTTCTTTGAAATGACGATGACGAATCAAGACGAACTGGTGGAGGAAATTGTTTCTGGTCGTTGATGGAATACCCTCTTCGACAAAGTCATCTTGAAGAAAATGTTATCCAATAAAAGGTCCTGCGCCTTACCCTTTATAAGATGTACGTATAAGGTAATGAGACAGCGAGAATGGGACATTGGCGCCCTTCATAATTATCAGAGCAATTTTTCCCAATTTCAGGCAAAAGCCTGAAATTCAAGCCATGGTCACTTAGGAATTCAGTCTCAATCTCATTGTGTACCATTCTGCACACACATATCAGGTATCATGACTGAGTCTCATGAGTCATGACTCATTTTCAGGCTCTCGACTACTATACATTTAGCTCACGTGGTATCCCTCAATTATTGTCCCCCCCCCCCCCCCCCCCCTCCGTTTGCCAATCCATTTGCTCTCGGGGGTGTCACCTCCTAGTTTAGAGTCTGGCTATATTATATACGGTTACTGTTGGGATGTTGTTCATGAGCGCAGTCACTCAGAATTAACCATTATTCCATACATGCATGTTTTACCCTGTATGCTTCCATATACTGGGATGTGACGGCACTCGAGCAAGTATAATAATGAGCATTGTTGGATTCATAATCCTATTACAACTGGGGGGGGGGGGGGGGGGGGGGGGGGGGGTGTTTCACAGCGATCCTAAGTTGATCTTAGCACTAAGATGGTCTTAAATATTATGGAAAGCCATTAGTGTCTTGAAACAGTTTTGTAAAAGTTATGTTGAAATGCATAAAATGTTGATTCAAATCATATATATTTTCTAATTATCAAAGAAATTTCATGAATTTTATGTGAAGATCATGAATCTCTTTGATATATGATTTGAATCAACATTTTATGCATTTCAATTTTCAACATAACTTTTACAAAACTGTTTCAAGACACTAATTGCTTTCCATAATATTTAAGACCATCTTAGTGCTAAGATCAACTTAGGATCTTTGTGAAACACCCCCCAGGTGCTCGCGACATCGTGACATACGGAGTTCATTCGAACTGGGTCAGGTTCAACATATTAATGATTTGTTATTGATTCATTGATTTATCGATTTATAAATATTGATATTCACGCTAGCCACATAATATAATGGTAATACCTTTGGGCCCATGTATGTTTGGAACCAAGATTTTAAAAAAAAATATACGAACTCAAGTAGCATTTACTTTTTCAGCCTGAAGCTAGTCGACAACGTTTAGCATTGTAATGCACATCTTCACGTAATATACATTTGTATATTTAAACGTACGTGTAATTTGTAAACAATTTGAGTTGCGTTCAACCATGGACCCTACTGGTTCAACCATGGTTCAACCAAGGAGGTACTCAACCATCAACTACCACTACACCAAAATGTTTTATTTTCAAATTTGAAGCACTGCATGCATACCGCGTGTTTTAACTTTTGTCCTTGTACATTCGAATCAAAAGAAGAGAGAAAAGAGTAATCTTTGTTTGTTCTTATCATCATGATCATTATTCATGTGGAAGAAAGGAGGAAACGGGTAATGTAATAAAACCCCAGATACGGAACACAGGATGTTCCGCATTATCATGATAGTTCCTCTAGAGTTCGTCATGAAACTTCCTTGTTTCGGCTACCAAATACTTCGTCCTCCTTCCTTTATTCCCGAGAGAGACACCTGGGAATTATTTTTACAATAATTACTTCCTGAAGATAACTTCCAAACCACGAATAATCCGGGTTCCATTCAGTCTAGACGTGTTCTATTTTCACACTTTATATTCGTGTTTTCCGATTGCATATACGTTATAACTCATAATGAGATGGCATAAATCAACATTCATCCGGTATCTCTCCCACTGGTGTACTAATTGATTGGGGGCTACAGCCCCTCCCCCCCCCCCCCCCCCCCTCCCAAAAAAAAAAAAAAAATGTATCAGAACTTTTCGGACATTGACCCACTAAACTGCTAGTTATAGGGAGTTAATAATGATGTATGACAAACCTTTTCACCCCTTCCCAGATAGACATAGGCATATCAAATTGGGAAAATCAAATGGTATATTTCGTCGAATAAGGGGGCGGGTCCCTAACCTCCCCCCCCCCCCCCCCTCCAAAACGAACTGTTTAGAATCTTACGATGCTTCGAAGCCATCATGAATGGAGTAGATATCATTATTTCAGATGACAGAATAAGTGGGAAAATAATTGAGGAGTCCCTTCACATTAGCATGATTGGGGTTCGAATTTCTTTCCAGTCTGCGAGGTCTCGACTTTTGACATCGGGTCATTGGGATTGGAATTGCCATCTTCTTTACACTGACAGTTCATTTGGCTTACGATGACTTCATTACCATTTCTTGACATAGAACTGAGGTATATATAGCGTGTTACATTGTAGAAAAATTGCTAGAGACATTGCTTCACAAAGTATACAAGCTAGTACACGTATAGAGAAGGTATATTACGAGTATCCTACAACTGAGTCGTAATATTGTCAATCAATCGGGGAGTCATGATAAAGCAGTGAAAATGACTATTCGTTTAAATACAATTATTAATTGGCCATTTCGAGACCTTCATATTGAGCAATGGGCTTCCGACCGTGGGGTTCGTGGGACTAGGATCATAAATAATTATAATTGTTACGTAAAAATCCCCAAAAGGGATATCACATGAACATAATTTTAACTTGGAATTGAATTTACAAATGAGTTTTATCTGTAATAAACCATGCATGGAGCGACATTTGTTAACCCTTTCTCTATATTGGCTACCGTGCACCCACTGGTCGGGGTCATGTTTACTGTGTCATCCGTGAACAATGTATAGGTGACATGACAATGCCAAATGTAACACCTTCAACAAACGGGCTTTGAAGTTTCTCAGACAAAAACTACATCGTCTGATCAAATAATGGATATTTACTTACAAATACATTTTGTGTGACAGGGTGTGTTACTCCCCTTTTACTGTTAGCCAGTCGAAATTATTATGGGATATCATGAGCTTATTGATTCATAAGGTTTACGTAATGATTACACTTTGATAGACCTTTATATTTTGATCTGTTTGAACTGATCGATAATTCTATAAATAAATCGTTCTTTTGAGAATTGAAATAATCTTATACAATATGTATTTGCTTATATAAACACACTTATATCATACTACTACTGTATGCACAAACCTGATATGCTAGCCTATTGTCACCATCAATTGATGTGAAATTGGAATTATTTGTTTTAGATTAAGCACGTTTTCAAGCAGGAGACGGGTTTGATCGTCATTGTTGAATTTGAAGATAGAATCATATAAACTGCTCAGAGATTAAAACACAATACAAGTCTGAAATGTAGTGATAAACATTTCTGGACTGATAATAATATTATCAAGGACAAACACATCTCTCCCATTCATGGAACTTGCAATTAAATTGAATCGATAAAAAAGGGGTCAGTGATTTATAATATAATAATAATACAGACGCTATACTGCAGTCCAGTATAAGGAGGGTGAAGAATCCACCCGGAAATTAAAGCCCGTCGTTCTCATTTTAGCGTTTCCTGTTTTATAATTCAATATGGATTTCTTAATCTGATATTGAAAGTGTTAAACCAATAAACACGCGGGAAGAAGCAACCAGGAATTATTTTGCCAACGCTTCAGCGAAAATTAAATCATTATACATGCCTCCTTGTCCTTAATAAGGGCTCCATATAACATAGGAAGACATGCATAATCTGAACTACTTGCTATTATGATCATATTCATAGCGTGCAATGGTTGTTGCTGGTATATACAGTAGTCAGTGGTTTAACCTAGCTCTTGTGGGAGGCACCCCCCCCCCCCCCCCCTCCCTGGTGTCTTAGCATAATTTGACTGATTTTGGGGTTATATGCGAAATATTGGGGACACATGCACACTCAATCTATTTCGCAATTTTTAAAAGGATTTGCCCCTATCTTTTTTAAAGAGTATTGGTGACACGTGCCCACATATCCCCAATAGGTACGCCACCAGGGTAATAAATGGGGTGAAGGCAGATCCGTGGGAGTAGGGTCCATGGTTGAACCAGTAGGGTCCATGGTTGAACCAGTAGGGTCCATGGTTGAACCAGTAGGGTCCATGGTTGAACCAGTAGGATCCATGGTTGAACCAGTAGGATCCATGGTTGAACCAGTAGGGTCCATGGTTGAACCAGTAGGGTCCATGGTTGAACCAGTAGGGTCCATGGTTGAACCAGTAGGGTCCATGGTTGAACCAGTAGGGTCCATGGTTGAACCAGTAGGGTCCATGGTTGAACTAAGCCATGTTATGGAGAAGGTATACAACAATCAGTCACTTATAATAATGTATTTGTTTGTAAACAGAATGTAGGAACCATAATGAAATTAATCGTAACAATGGAACTTTGTCAACAAAATGTCATTTCTACAATGAATTTAGATTCAATTTGACAGATTTGTTCGGAGCCACGTTATTTCACTTTGCATTTACAAAGAGCAGTATTGCATTATAATGTATTTATTCCGACAGACTTTTTATTATGAGTGATGTGCCCTTTGTTATTGAAATGATGAAATGCGAAGTATATTGCCCGTTTGCCTCCCAAAGTGTTATTACTTTGTTTTCCATGGGAGAAAATGCGATAATGATCTCCCAAAATTCCTTTTATGAACTATTCCCAATATTGGGAGAAGCAATACAAACCGGTATTGAATAGATATTGTCAAAATGTCGTGTACAATACGTAATATCGTTCATATTCAGTCTCCATGCACCGCGGGCATGGTGATATAAATTGCATTTACGTTTTATAATGGGTATATGAACGGTTTGTTTATATAGTTGCAAATGACCCGGAATTAATTTGAGAAAAGTGATTTCGAAGTGAAATCATTATTTATATACTGTGGGAAATAATAAATATGCAAGTATTCAATAGATATTGAGACGTGTCAAGTGATGAAGGAACTGGCCCCTCATGCAATTTACAAGCACTGTACTTCGTGATGGGTACATGATTTGTTTATATTTGCAAATTGACCTGGAACAAATTGAGGAAATAAGAATTCCTTCTCTCTGGAAGTGGGAACAAATTGATTTATTATATTGCTAGTTGTACAAACAACTTGCCTCGTTTATTCCACGTGCCCCCCTGCGGCCAAGGCCCATCATATTTCATATAGCCTACATCTCACCCGAATTGCCTACTGATGTCATGAAATGCGTTTTGTACTGTCAGTTGTGTGGTTTGTGCGTATGTGTGTTTGTCTATTATGCAGTATGTATGCATTTGGCTGCGTTTACCACCGTTTGGCTGTAAAATTTCTTTTAAAAATATTTTTTGGATTTCTATGAAAATATGAAAATAAAAAATGTACATATTATAGTCCTTGAATTTGATGATAGACTATAATATTATCAATAGCTCCATATCTGCCCGACAATTTCCTGTTGCATGGCGCCATATCTTGAAGTGGCCAATATACGGTACATCGTGTTCGCAAACCCCTCTGAGTGGGGGGGGGGGGGGGGGGGGGGGGGGTGTCCGTAAAAACAAATTCGAAGCAGAGACCAAGTACTACTATCAACATTTTCGAGCCCGAGACCAGAGATCATCACACATTTTTGGGGCCGAGACTGGGTTTTTGTCGGTCGAGACCAGGTTTTAGTGGGTCGAGACCAGGTTTAAGACGGTCGAGACCGCTTAAAAGTAGCCTCAAGACCGGCTAAAATTTGGAAAAGGGGGGGGGGGGGAGGGGGGGTTCAAACCCCCCAAAACAGCACATTTTTTGTCAAAGGGGGGGGGGGTTGAACCCCCCCCCCCCCGGGTAAAAAATTCGCCACCGGCTACGCCTGTGCACGTGCATACGAAGTAAATGTCAATATATTTCTTAAATATCGACAGATTTAATAAAGGTTTAGTGAACAATTTGAGAAAGACATGAAATAAAGGCTGCCGCGGCTATCAGAAGGGCACAAAGTAGAGGATATTCGGGGATATTGAAATCAAATTGATGTGAGTGGTTTGCTGCAATCTGCAGCAGGTTATATAATGACGACTGATGGAAACACTCAACGTCGCGTCATGTGTTTGATCACTATTAGTTCTCAGTCAAACCAAGGAGGTACTACTAGGCTAGTACCTCCTTGGTCAAACTCCAAGGACTTTTCTAGCCGTCATTCAATAACGCCAACTCCGTTAGTTCATACGAATTGTGTGTAATGAGAACATTAATTTTGATTTCATTTATCATGTTTATTTGATAAATATATATACCATAGGAACACTCTGCGTTTGTAAAGTAATAACATAGTGAAGTTGTATTTATGTTTATGTAATCATGTTAGTAATGTTATGTCTGTAATCGACCTTTCAGTTTCAAGTTTCAGGTGTCATCCTTTATTAGTTGGTCTCACCCTCTCTCTCTACCTCTCTCAATATAATAATCCCACTTCTTTTTGTATTATTAGCAACGAACGTTGAGGGCGTAAACACGCAAGTGTATACGCCCTCAACGTTCGTTGATTATTAGTATTACTGTCTCCATCGCGCTGTCTACTATCAACATTATTCTTCCTTTCCCCTTTTTTTTATCGCTCTTATTCACTATCTAAATAATCAATTTATAAAAGTAAGGCAAGTGATGCAGAGGATGAATGTTCTTGATTCGAAAGGTGATAAGTTCACGGTGTGCGTCAACCCAGAAACATTAATCTGAGACCGAAAGGCGAAATGTTAGCTTCTCGCCGACTCACCAAACATCGCCTAACACTTTTCAATTTACTGTCTGCATTTTTACTTATCAAACGAATTACAAAATTATATTTATTAAATGTTTATAATATAGTCTAATTAAATTCACAAGATCACTTAGCAGCACGTATAGTCCCAAAGGAAGCTGGCAGAAATCATTTCTGGTTTCTCTACAAATATGACAAATATAAGTGTCCAGAGCTTGAGAGTTCTATATTTCACTGCCATTTTGGTCTCAACAAGTGAATGTTTAATTTGATAGTCTGCAATTGTAAGTGTACTTGTAGCGGACGAACTGCGGACGAAAATAAATTTCCTTGAACTTGACGACGAGTGTTACTACATACAAATTATCATTTTGTACCAATGTATTCAGAAGGTCGGAGTCTGGTAATGCAATGAGCTAGAATGAGCTTTGAGCAGACGTGTAGGGCATAGCCAGATGCACTTCAGGCACAGGGTGAGGAGGGGGTTGGATATAAGCCAAGGTTCCCCAAAAGACAGTGGGACAGAGTGCGCCCAAAATAAATGTATCTCCTCGAACTTGAAAGACAAACCGTGTTACTGCATACGAATTATCATTTCGCTATGATGCCTTCAATCACGTAGTTGGAGAACGGGTACATCAATGCACTTTGGGTAGACAACAAGAGTCATAACCAGGTGCAAGCCCGTGCAACCCAGGCTGGATAACGTTCCCCACAAGTGGGACGAAGGGCGCCAAAACAAATGTATTTCCTTGAACTCTAAAGACAAGTGTTACTGCATACGAATTATCATTTTGTACTGATGCCTTCAATCATGGAATTAGAGAACGGGCACATCAATGAGATTTGGGTAGACAACAAGAGACATAACCATTGCAAGGCGGGGAGCGAGGAGGGGTCGGATAATAAGTGGGGCACAGTGCGCAGAATATAAAAATGTCCTCGACTTCGAAGTGTTACTTCATACGAATTCTCATTTTGTATAGGTGTCTCCAATCATATGGTTGTAGATATGGTACAGCAATGAGAACAGCGCGGGGCATAGACGGGTACAACCCAAGGCGGGGGGGGGGGGGGGGCAAGAAGTTGGGTGGATAAGGCTTCCCACAAGTGAGGCAAAAAATAAACATTTCCTTGATCTTGAAAGACGAGTGTTTCAATAATGTTCATTTTGTACCCATGTCGTCAATCACAGGGTTGGAGATCTGGTAGAGCAATGAGCATTGGGGTAGCTCTCAGCAAAGAAACAGCTGTAAATATCATGACATGTGTATTTCCTATTACAGCGAGCCAATTCTTCTGTAGCGTAGTTACTAAACTGATGAATAATGTTTCTTTAGTATATTTAGCTGGCATTAACGGCATTAATTACGATAAGTTTGAAATTGTTTGGCGGCGTTTTAAGCCTGTAGAAATCATCCAGTCATAGATCGTCCAGACAGTCCTGCCACCGTCCTGGGACACCCATTGTCCCCCAAAAGATGACATAATGTCATGATTATAGTTTGTTGTATATAGTTCATACTTTTTAGGGATATCATCAGATTGATACTAAGACTAATCCACTTTGGAGCAGATGGTAATGTTTGCTTCAATGTGCGACATCCACACGGAGGTCATCTTGCATTATATATGACCCACTACCTGTTGCTGTTAGGAAATAGGTCGTGCGAAGAACTATTAACTTTATATCCAGTGGGGTGGTGCATACACCTACGGGTGGTGCAAATATGCACGTATTTACAAAAGGAGGTATTCTCATATTTCCATATTTAATTGCAAGGCAATGTATGTCATGGCATTCATTACGCGAGTGTCACCAGAATCAACCAGTGATTCTGAAGCAAGGGGGGGGGGGGGGGGGCATGTTCTTAATGAACCAATCAATTGGACCTTACCCTAGGTTTTCTTTACAGTAATCTTTATCGAATCATATACATGCAGTCGAATAGTCCGACATCGATTTAGTTCCATGCTCTTTTACATATCTAAACTTCCATTTCCCTGATCCTACTATCAATGACTATATATGGCGAATAGAGCGCTGAGATTAGAAAACCTACAACAATGCGGCAACTTTATATAGACCGGATATAGCCACCTGGACACACTGAACCTGTCTGATTTGGATTAATGAACATCAATTAACTTCTGAAGATTGAAGCTATGTATAATGTAGGCTACATAGTCATAAGGAAGATGTATGGGTGTTGCCTCCACCACCCTCCGCAGATTACAATCACGGGAGCATCCTTGAATGTGCCAAGATGATCGATGCAAATCAGGATTCGAGACATTTATCACTGACATTCATCCATCCAGTCATCTCGGCCACAAATGAGGTTATTCAAGTACATGCTTTTATTTATTTATTTATTTATTTCCTCTCATAGGGTGGATGGCCCTTTCAGCGCAGCTGATTTTCAAAGGGGTCCACAAACATAAAAATAACAATAAAATATACAGTGAATTATGCAATACAATAAATGCAAGAAATAAGGCAATGAATTATGTACATATAGTTACAACAAGTTACAGCTAGCAAATAAATGTACTAAACAAACAAACTAAAAAGACGGTTAATTGCAGAAATTCAACTTGAACGACAACAAACATACGAGTAAAACTTTAAAACCAATAACATAATACAAAAACATCAAGATAAACAAAAAATAAAAAACAAACAAAGAAACAAAAACAAAAAACTAAACAAAACTAAGGGGTTTGAATAATATTTATCACGTTAAAAGTATAACTATGACATAACCAAAAGATATCAAATTAGAGGTAAAAAAGGGCAAGACAAAGTTCAGTCTGCAATTTCATTCAAATTAATGGTGCGAACAAAGGTAGTCAGTGTATTTAAGGTTCGCGTTTCATAGGAGAGACAATTGAATAATTTGGAACTATGATAAAAGAAACTTCTTCTTAAAAACTCGGTCTTAGGTTTTGGAAGCTGAATTTTATAATCGGCATTTCTTAAGTTGTGAGGATTATGTCGAAATTCAACTCGTGAAGATAAGTAATTTGGAGTTAAGTCATGCATTATTTTGAATAACATGATTAAATTTCCTCTTTCCCATCTATCAACAATTGGGACTACTTTTGCTTGTTGGTAGATTTCGCGAGTTCTTTGCTCAAAAGGTGCCTTAATCATAATCCGCACAGCTCTATTCTGTAGAACACGTAGCTTATTTAAAACGACTTGAGTAGCATTGTTCCAAATTATAGAGCAATAATCAAAGTGTGTTTGAATAATACTGAAGTATAGCATTCTAGCAGTACACAAGTCAACAATAGGTCTTACTTTACGAAAGAGAAATAATCCTCGGACAACTTTTTTGCGTACATGGTCTATGTGCAGTTCCAATTCAAACTAGGATCAAGAATTACGCAAGATATTTACAACTAAAAACTTCTTTCAGTGCATTATTACCAATATGTATATTTAAATTTACATTATGAAACTGCTTTACTCTTGTATGGGATCCAATAAGCATATATTCAGTTTTGTTCATATTAAGTATCAGCCTGTTAGCATTCAGCCATAAAGATACAGAATTTAAATCATCATTAACCTTGTTCGATATATCATTGGCACTATTGGAAGAGTAGTATATACACGTATCATCTGCAAATAATGAAATAGATGAATGCTTCACCACATTTGCAATGTCATTTATAAATATTAGGAATAACATCGGTCCCAAGATAGATCCTTGTGGAACTCCGCACTCTACTTTCCCAGAAGATGAAGTTGTACCATTAACTTTGGTGACTTGAGTGCGCTCACTCAAGTAATTGTTAAACCAAGATGCGCTGTTTTGATCAAATCCATACCATTCAAGTTTCTTTACGAGCAGATTGTGATCTACAGTATCAAACGCTTTCTTTAAATCCAACGCTACAAATGCGGTTACCAGACCGTTATCCATATTAGAGAATAGATCTTCAGTAAGGTTCAAGAGGGCTGTTGCGGATGAATAATTTTGGCGAAATCCAGATTGGTGACTGTACAACAACGAGTTTTGTGTGAGATATTTAGTGACCTGTTCATGCACAATCCTCTCAATAACTTTAGATAGGATCGGGAGAATCGAGATCGGTCGGTAGTTCGACAATTCAAAAGCATCCCCACTTTTGAATATGGGGATTACTAATGCCATTTTCCATTCCTTCGGGATAACGCCACGATGTAAGCACAAGTCGTGGTTGATCCCGATCAAGATACGGAAATCAAATTATCAAATTAGTATAATGATATTTCACCAGAATCTTGAAACGGTTCACGTATAGTGCAAGGTTCATTGTTCCGAAAAAAAAAAAAAAAAAAAAAAAAAAAAAAAAAAAAAGAATAGATATCATATTTAGAGGTGCACGATTATACATGAAAAGATAATATGCCAGCAATTAGCAATATCATGCAAACCTCAAATGTTTACATTTGTTCTTATCTTTCGACCACAAAGGGGTGTTTCAAAATTATCTATATAGGGAGATAAGGAGATAATTTGTATCTATATATTATTATGTCATATTGTTACGCTATGATTGATACAATAATAGTATGATATTGGTATATTATGTAGATACATGTATACAGTGGCGTAGCGACGGGGGGGGGGGGGGCACGTGCCCCCCCCCCCCAATAATTGTGAAAAAACAATAGAAAACATAAGGGGACGTTTTTTTGAAAAAACAAAGAAATACATAAGGTGTGCCCCCCCCAATAATGTTGCGTGCCCCCCCCCCCCCCCCCCCCCCAATCAGTCCGACCACGCTACGCCACTGCATGTATACCAACTACATGTACCTACAAGCGTCAGATGATATTATTTTCTCCTCTTCGTCCTCTCCTCAAGTCATCTCCAAATGACTCTAAACCACAAACCGGATGACTCAGTGAGATTGTGGTATACTTATTCCAAGGTTCGATATAATTATAAGAAGAAATATGATAGTAAAATGTATCATAATAACAAGCTACAAACCTCAGAAACATTGAATCATTATTTTCCACGTGTACCATTTGGTCTCCCTCGCTGGAGTCACCCTTCGACCACAAAAAGGGATGACTCAAGAAGATGAAGTCTTCAAAGAGTGATCGATAAGCAGGAAGATTATGGCATAAATTAAAAGGTTCGATATTTATGAAGGGATACAATATAAAGATAGATCATAATAGCAAGGAGTTTGAACCTCCTTGATATCATACCAACCTGCGAACCTCAAGCATTGAATGATTCTTTTCCACTGGCTCCCTTTCTTGCTCGCCTCGAGTCACCTTTCGACCACAAAAGGAGGTGACTCAAAGAGGATGACGTCTTCGCAGAGTGATCGATAAGGCACATGTTTCGTCAGCAGTGGTTGGATTATATGGGTTGCAGTATTATTACGTCTGGATGAAAGGCAGGCGGTGATGTCTGCTTTTCCAAAAACAAAAAAAGAAACAAAACTGGTACATTGATGCACTGATATGTTTGGATCCACGTATCCCCCATCACTAATTTGACCAAAACAAACCAGGGGGAAATAACATTATTTTAAAAATCAACACACAGATTGTACCCCCAATAATTTGTTGTGCCCACCCCCCCCCCCCCCCCCCCCCCCCCAGTCCGACCACGCTACGCCACTGTTTTAAACCTAATACAGTATAGGGTTCATCCTGAGGACTTGAGACGTGACCAAATAGCTCGAGTGTTCCTTACTCCTTGGTGCGGGAACAAAGGCATTTAGTTATACCAGGGAAATTGGAGTCTATATCATGGAGGAAATGAACTAGACATTATAATGTTATTCTAGAAAGGGGGTTTGATATTATTTCATGCGTTGCGAATTTAAAAATGATCATGTTTCACTTTTAGTTCCGATTCTGTTTCTTTTTTTTTCTTCAAAAGCTTATTTGTTTATACTACACCGTGACGACAAATACAAAAAACCGAACAAGTTATGCATTGTGGTTTCACGTTCACGGATATAAATTGGTATAATTATTCACTCTAAAATTTCGAAATAAAAGACAGCATACAATAATTCACTTGAAAATTAAATGGACTACGAACTTGAGAAATGGAATGGTACTTGGCCCATGTTATAAGTTGAGTCCTTTCACCATTATATGATTGGTGTGTCATTTAATTAAATTAATTACATTACATAGATTATAAGTAATGATTATTCACTGCTTGGTGTTGAATTTGTATTACCTTCTAGTATTGTAACACACATTTCTTATACTCTGTAGAAATTTAGAAGTTTAAATGTCAAATACATTTTTACTATACGCCCACCAATTTCACATGAATCTGCATTCAATTCAATTAAATTCAACTCAATTCAATGTACATGTACTTCAACGTTCCTGACCACTAGATTGTAATGTATTGCAGATATTATACTGTCGTGATCATTATAATTGATTGGATATGAAACGTAGCGCATTACAGTTATGGTATGTTACTGGTACATTGTATTTAAAAAGAAAACTAAACTTCCCTCTTCAAATGACACCCACGAATTAACCTCATCGACATAAAGATACCGAAATAATTGTTTAGAATTGGCGATATTTACTTTGATGGATCATGGCCGTGACCGTGACGACTGCACGATTTGCGTTCAGGTGTGGCAAAATGCAAATGCGGCCACCGCCAAAAATAAAGGCCAAACCTTTGATTTAATTGCTGGTGGTATTTACCTTATAGATAGACAGTAGTTGTTAGTCATTGTTATTGCTTTTCACAAATGGCTCCCCATCAGTGGCGTAGTTACGGGACCGGGGGGGGGGGGGGGGGCACGTGCCTCCATTAATTTGATAATAGGTTCGATTTATATAACGCCTAATATGATAAAATATCAATACTTTGACAAACTATAAAATATATATGGGGAATGTGATGTCCTTTACAAATTTGAAATAAATACATGAGGGGGCCCCATAATAATGTGCGCCCCCCCCCCCCCCCCCCACCCTAATCGGTTCGACCACGCTACACCACCGCATGGCTTCCCTTTTGACCACAAGGAATTCTATTACTCAGTGAAATGGCACGATGGTATTCTGATTTATTATGGTTCAACATTATTGGGCCACATCTGTGGCGTATCCAGGTGAACGATTGGGGCAAGGAGTGGAGACAAAACGTCAATATTGTTGGTAATCTATAGTTGTATATAGACTATATTATGACCTACATAGTTATGAAGGAGCTGCTAGTGACCAAAATTGTAATGCTATCTTTAATTTCCCCCTCTTAATGTCCGGAGGTTGGGGGGGGGGGGGGGGGGGGGGGCAAAGGTCACACACGGGGTAATTTATTGTTCACCTTGTTCCCTTTCTCTCTAAGCTTCGCCACTAGCATACTTTGCCCATGACGCTACCCCTTGGAAAAAATAATTTCATAATTATCTACTATATGTACTTTTGTTTTCGACACCAGTAATAATTTGATTAAGTTAAGAGTTGTTTGAGCAACATTCCCTTGGAAATTGAAATTCGTGTCTTGATGAGACCACATGTTGGCATAAAATGTGGTAAAAATGTCGAAACCATAATTAATTAATTTGATTAGATTTGAATTTGATTACAGTAAATCAGATTCATCCGAATTCCTAGGGAAATGGAAATTCATTATTACATTATAACATTACATTATAATAAGGATTGCAGATTTCCAGTACAAACGTGCAAATCACGTTCCAAATTGAAATCGGTGAACTTTCGGCCGTCAATCAAGAATGAGTAATTTGAAGTTCCAACTATATCATTAGAACGAGAAACGATTCGGGCATGAACCATCATGGTCGATATATGTTTGAAATATTTCACTGTCGAAAAGAGTCATGATCAGCGGCATAATAGACAAGCTCAAACCAAATCGGGGAAGGGGGGGGGGGCAAATGTAGGGCGAAAATATTTATCGGGACATCCATTATCACAATAAAAATGTGTTGTAGTTACGGAAAACAAATCCGGAGGTCTCGGGTTTGATTTCAATTTTTACAGAGCCAAATTCGTATAATTTAGTTTTATTCCATTTATTTAATTGATCCAGTCAGTATTATTATATAAGTTTCTGATTTCCTAGAATTAATGCATTTCTTTATCCATTATGACCTACCCACAAGGGGGGTGGGGTCGGCAATAATTTCCAATTGGGGCAATGGGACCCGTCTCCCTCCCCCCCCCCCCCCCCCTCCCCCTGGCTACGCCACTGTTTGTTATGACGTTAAGAGGGGGTCGTGGTCCATCGAGCATGATTCCGAAGATGTTATTTGAAGATTTTTTACCTCGGGGGAATTAGACCGACAATAATATGTCATTATTTAACCAAGCAAGACATTTTTAATCAATCATTACACTCCCCCCCGGGGACCACGGGAACACGGAATACTGTAACAATAATATTATTAGATATCTTATTTGATAATACATTCATTAAAAGTAGCGTGTAAAATATGAAATAATGCTGAAGAAAAATTGTGTTCATAATCATGACTCATGCATTCTGCGCCTGGAGCTGAAACAATATTATTACAAAATTCACTGAGCCAGATAAATGACCCCGGCTCGACAAAGTGAAATTAGTTTCTCCCACTTCATCCTATAATATGCCATAACATGAAATACCATGTCTTGAGACTCGTGGTCGTGGTGAATGGTACATGACTTGTATAGTATATGTTGTACAAGGAAGGGGTTAGACTTCTTGGTATAAGGTGATCGTCATTATGCATGTGAGGCTGGGGCACACCCCCCCCCCCCCCCCCCCCCCCCCCCCCCCGTGGAGTTTGGAAACGACCATATTCGGGTAAAAGGCATGTCATATCCGAGCAAACTCATATTGTAGTCGGGCAAACTCATATCATATTCGGGCAAAAGCATGTCATATTCGGGAAATATAATATTGTATTTGGGCAAACTCATGTCATATTCGGGCAAAATCATGTTATTTTCGCGCGAAGTAAATAACAAGTATATAATCACTTTCTGCCTGTCGTGATTTTTGGGTGTGCTTGTCAGGTGAAAATGGGGAAGGTGGTTTTCGGGCAAAAGCCCTCGGCCCCCTGCCCCTGGGAAAATATGCCCCTATGCCATAGTGATCGTGTATGTGAACAACACATTTGTATCACCATTTATTGTACTATAGGGAGATACAATCCATGGTATCACTAGACTGCACAGTCCTAAAAATAATTATGAACCCGCCGTTATATTTTTGTTGACAGGAAGGTAGTCGTAATCATGAAGCTATAATAGTCTGAGCTGGCGCCATACTGATTTTTAAGACATCCTTTATCGATAGAATAGAATAGAACCGTTGTCTATCAATACTTGGTTCACGCGGTTAAAGTCTATAAGAGAATCGTGAACTAGAGATTAAACAGCAGAGATAATAAAAGGTATTAACCGACCCAATCAATATAAACATTATAATAATCATCGTATTTCAATTACGATCAAAGCGTACATAAATACAGGAAACAGGTTATCTTGAGAAACATAGCAGATTGCGATCACCCGCTTTAAACAGTTGAGTTTTGGTACAGAGGGCGCTACACAAAATAATTTTTTTGTGAAATAATGAAAAACTGAGTGTCAAATTTGAAAGAGCATACAATTTTGATGACAGAATAAACTTTATTTGATCAAAATCGGTTCAGAAATGGCTGAAATATCGATAAACATAAACTTGTAATATTTGTGGGGCAATTTTGAACCAGCCGTTAATTTTTTTTTTTAATGCTTCCTCTTTTCACAAATTTACAAAAGAGGTTTTTAAATAGTTGTTGATTATCTCTCTATCTAATCATTATTTCAACAAAACATCACATGCACAATATTTTATTTTAAATGTTTGAAACCAATGAGCTTTTTAGAGAGCACCCTCTTGAGTTTTAACGGGTCTTTTAAAAAAAATGATAACAGGCTTTTTACTTAGTCATTTGTAATTTTGTCATTCCTTTCGAGCATGGTGGAGTTATAACTATTAGTTTGCAATGTAATTGTGCAGGTTTTTTTACTAAAATTTAGTTTGACCAAAACTGTACTCTCTTTACCCAAACTCAACTATCCCTTTAAAATGTAAAAGAAGCTAAAGAACGTTAAGGAAATAATATCGATATCGGTATTCGCATTCTTTTGCAGAATATTCTTCCCCAAACAAATACGATTTCTATTTTTACCAGTTTCATTTTACCGGTTTCATTTTACCGGAGATCCTGAAACAATACACCAGTTGCCAGTTCCTTGTAAATTGAACCAACATAACAATAATTGTGGTTTCTTTTCATATTTATATGTTTCTTCTTTACCAGATTATATATCGTTAAAAAGGAACTGATGGTAGAATATCAGTTTCTGTTTGTTTCTAAACTTTCTCTCATTGTATAGCTTCTTTAGTGAGAAGTAAAAATAACACAAATAAGTTATTGACATCGAGCCCTCCGCACACAGAGCCGACTCGAACCGATCCGACTGGTTTTCAGTCGGTTCAGCTCAGTATAATACGTTGCCTCGGGACTTCTGTTTTGCCGGTCAAGAGCCAGTCGGAGATCATTCGAGGGCGAGGCCGATTCAACATGTTGAATCGGCTACGACTGAGCGAAACCGACTCTAGCCTGACTGAAAAAGTGAAAACCAGTCGGATCGGGGTCGAATCGGCGCTGTGTGCGGAGGGCTTTAAGTACATGCATCAATCTGGTATCGATTCTTCTTTTGAAGCCGTTATTTTGTTTTGTTTTTCTTCTACAATATCATATTCAGTGTTATTCAGTTTTTTAGATAATTTTATCGGGTTATGTAGTAGATAATTTTAGCTAAAAATCTTTGATCCCGTCCTAAAGCCGGCGCAGACAGAGCCGACTCGACCCGATCCGACTGGTTTTCAGTCAGGTTAGTGTCAGTTTCGCTCAGTCGGAGCCGATCCACATGTTGAATCGGCCTCGAATGACCTTCAACTGGCTCTTGTAGTATATCCCCTAATGTAAGTACACATAAATGTTGTGAAATTTTTACTATAATCTTGGAAACAGTTCTTAATTTGGTCTAAATACATTACTGATGAGAAAAAGTGATGTTTCCATTTTTTATTTTTGGTCCCAGGGTGAATTTTGGCGATTTTAAAGATAATTAGCTAATTTGCATATTTGTGAAATAAGGTCAGGGGTCATTTTCTATCTAGGAATAGTACAATATTGATAAAAAACTAGTATTCTAGGGTATTTTGGGGCAAGGATTCCATTTCCAGTGCTCGTTTGTAAGTACTGTATGGGAAACACTCTGAAATCCAAGATGGCTGCCCCCAATTTGCATATTTATGAATATTATTGATTTTCAGTGGCTACAGCCCCTAATAAGCAATAATTCCGGATTATTATTTTTTAGTTATGTTCCAAGTATGTATTTTAAGATATCAAAGATGAGTTGCCATCGTGGTAACCTCTAGCATTGCATATTATTTGCATAATTATGTATTTTACCTAATTTGCATATTCCCCCAAATCCAGTATATTGGGAACCCGGCAAGTAAAAAAGACAAGTAATACCACTTTTCCAAGGTTTATGGGGGGCAACAGATCCATTTTTGATACTTATTTACCTGTATCACCATGGCAACCATCTCAAATTCAAGATGGCTGCTCCCCAAAATAACACATGTTATGATACACGATTATATTATTTCGGTTATATTAGATTAATATTATAATGTTTTGACTTTTTAATTATTGGACTATAAGCAACCAGAATACTTGAATCACAATGTAGTTGTTTGCTTACAGTAAACAAATCATAATTTTATAAATTATCTATGCCATTATAAAGTAGCAAATAGCATTATTTACTTTAAATCTTGGATTTATGTGGCGTTGCCGAGGTGATACGTCGAAATAAGTATCATAAATGGATTCGTTGCCCTTTAAAAACCATGGAAAAGTTGGTATTTCTCGTTGATTTCACTTGCAGGGTTCACAAAAACACACAAATTTACAATGATTTCTGGGAATATGCAAATTAGCGTCAATAATCAAAATTAAGCTAATCTATAGGCAATTGTCAGAGGTTCGCCATGGTGGCAACCAAGCTGAAGTATCTTTAATATACATTAAGAGCCTAATTTAATCTATAATGACCTGTAATTAATACTTATTAGAGGATGTAGCTACTGTAAATCAATAATATTCATAAATATGCAAATTAGGGGAAGCCATCTTGGATTTTTAGGGCGTTGCCCATACGACACATGAAATATGAGCACTGGAAATGGATTCCTTGCCCCATATTACCCTGTCATGATTGTTTTTGATTAATACTGTACTATTCCTAGATGGAAAATGACCCCTGACCTTAGTTCAGAAATATGCAAGTTTAACTAATTATCTTTAAAATCGCCAAAATGCACCCTTCGGGACCAAAAACAAAAAAAAATGGAAACATCATTTTTCCTTTTCATTGATGTATTTTAGAACACATTAAAAAACCCATTGCCAAGATTAATAGCCAAAAAAAAATGCTGCTTTTCATAACCTGATTAGACTAATTGACTGGCAAAACCAGAGTCCTGAGGCAGCGGTATACTGAATTAATCAGGCTGAAAAACCAGTCGGATCGGGGTCGAAGTCGGCTCTGTCTGCGCCGGGCATTATAGTTGTCCTCTCTACTTAGATAGTCACTAATCTGAAATTTCAATCAACCGCTAGCTCCTTCGAAAATTTCGAA
>JBAMJV010007500.1:0-20174 GCA_037951105.1 Echinarachnius parma
ATAACAACCAACCTGCTTTAGTGGCCACCTGTCTATAACAGCCAACCTGCTTTAGTGGCAATCTGTTTACAGGAGCCAACCTGCATACAGTGGCCACCAAAAGTGTTCCCTGTAGAGAAACACAACAGATAAAGGTCATCTGTCAACAGTAGCCACTCTTTTTGTTTCCTTTAGGTGGTCACTGTACAAATGTTTGACTGTATAATAATGTATATACCCCGCTTTTAGAGTGTAAACATTTTAAAACATAATGTATAATGTCCGAACCCGATACATGACATGTGAGAAAGAGAGAGAGAGCGTGAGTGGGGGTGGGCGTGGGTGGGGTGGGGGTAGGCCGGGAATATTAGGCGGGGGGGGGGGGGGGGCTACTAGGGAGAGATAAAGAGGAATGTGTATTTCATCCTTGAATTCAACGCGTGGAAGTCTGGAAATATTTGAAATACTATTTCTCCTATTCTTCCCTATAGATGGAAATCGTGTCTGGTCGATAGCAATCGGACATTTTGATGACAGACTTGAATATCTGTAAGTATATCTTATCTTATTCACATTTCTTTTACTTAATTTATTTAGTATCTATCTATCTATCTATCTATCTATCTATCTATCTATCTATCTATCTATCTATCTATCTATCTATCTATCTATCTATCTCTATAATATATCTATCTATCTATCTATATATCTATCTATCTATCTATCTATCTATCTATCTATATATCTATCTATTTATCTATCTACATGTATCTATCTATCCATCTATCTATCTGTATCTATCTATCTATCCATCTATATATCTATCTATTTATCTATCTATCTATCTATCTATCTTTCTATCTTTCTTCTATCTATTTATCTATCTATATATCTACCTACATAACTATAACAACGTTTTTTTTAAATCCATCCATGCATCGACCATATACTAATAACCGTTACATAAATGGTTACAAAATGATTTCATCGCACTACTGTATATAATTATGATTGAGATGCATTTAGTTTAAAGTTGAAGCATATCAATTACGTAAAATTTTATTGATTAGGCGATTTTTAACAACAGCGATGAAGGTTATTATTTAGATCAAATGATACGAAAATAATGATGAAATTCGAATCGAATTCGAAGATGGAAGAGGTGAAGAAGGAGAAGTCAAGATAAAGAACCATAACCCCGTTTCTTGTGTGATTTGTTTCGGTACATAGAGACACTGTCACGCATCAAATCAAAGGATATAACGTGGATGTCATTGATGCAGGTAAGGAATCGTACAATAACCCAATGGCCCTGTTGCAGAAAGAGACACAATCGATTGTAAGTCTACAATTCATTGTAAGTCAGACAATTTGCGTGTTTCAACCAATCAGATTTGCGCGTGTATATAGGACACATGATCTGACTTACAATCGATTGTATCTCTTTCTGCAACGGGGCCCTGAACACATTGCGAATAAACAATACTAATTGTTTTCCCCCCAGGGGCCTAAGATATTTGTATTTGCCCAAATACCATCTAACCCGTTTTTCACTTGACAAGCAAAAACAAAACATAGCCCATCGCCTCTCAGCTGATCATATGGCTTTTGGGTGTGGAAAGAGGGAAGGAGGGGGGGGGGGGGGGGGGGGGGGTACACCTAATTATATAAGGTATTTCATTGTTGTTTTTTGTAGTTTTTCCCCGTATATAGTTTTATTGTTTTTCTAATTCTTACCGACACGTGACTTGCATCATATATTAACACAAATGTTTGAGATCCCACATAATTTTTTTTATTTTTCTCAAAATGTTGTAACAAATTCTATATAGTTTGTGACATCGCGAACAAAGACTGCGAACTCGTGTACGATTCATACGACCGTTGCTACGACTCGCAGGCAGGCCAGCGGCCCCGGGGTGGTGAGGGCATCATGTCCGGCTGGTATGACGCGTGCGCTGGTGAGTAATTGCTTCAGTACACTCTCAAAACACTGGTAAAATGTTCATGTATTAAACATGGTTGGTTAAAATAAATAACCAATCGTTAGTTAAAGTGACATGGTTGGTTAAAAATGGTGTTTGTTAAAGATCGTTCCGCATGCGTTGGTTAATACGTTGATAATGTGATAACGTTGATAATGTGGAATTACCGCCGTTCGAAGTTGGTTAAAAGTTTTGAACATGTGACATGAAATTAGCCAATGAGAAACAAGGAATCGCAGCAATATTATTTCGGCTAGAAGCTGTAGCAGAAAGGCTCAAGCAGTTGGGTTTTTAATTCCTCATTAAAGTGTTTGCAGGTAGGTCAAACAAATATTCACTATACCAATCTACTGATTAATTTTTTATAGTACATTTGAAACCGTTAAAATTCCCACAATATTTTGAATAATGAGTTAAAATCGCCGTGACGTGACCGCCAATTCCCGCATGCAGCCTCGGGCAAATTCCCAGTGATTGCTGCATGCATGCAGCGCGCTGAGCTGCCAGCCGGACTAGTCTGCATGCAGCATTACATACATCATGACCAGGCAGGGAATCGGCAATCATAATGGCGTAATGTATTCCTTTTTTTGATTGGAATCTTAAGTGAACAGTATATTTCTGTTGTAGGATTGCTAAACCACATGTATCCATTGTATTTTTGCAAAATGATCTTTCACTTTAACAACATAGGAGTCATTTTCTCAATCTACCATTTCTCAATATTCAAAATATTGTGTGAATTTTAACGGTTTCAAATGTATTATAAACATTCATCAGTAGAATGGTATTGTAAATATTTGTTTGGCTTACCTGCAAACAATTGTTGGTTGGTTAATACAATTGTAACCAACTAAGGTTGATTACAAATATTTAACAAATAATTAGTTAAAGTTTTAATAAATAGTTGGTTATAATTGTAACCAACTAAGGTTGATTACAAATATTTAACAAATAATTAGTTAAAGTTTTGTTGGTTAAACTAGGGTTGGTTAATCTTTTAACCAAGAGTTGGGAGGTTCACTAGCTGGAAACCAACTGTTGGTTAAACTTTTTTTGAGAGTGTATATTATGTTTGTTGAACTTTTGATTCATGGTTAATATGATTTGATGACACTGACACATTATTCTTATAGGGAGGCTGGGGTCTTATACCCGAATAATTATCCTTCCCTCGACTACGTCTCGGAAATTATAATCTTCCCTCAATTATTGCTCAATAGCATATCAAATCCCTCGGCGAGAAAAATTCCGTGATGTTCCCTCCACCACCAGTTGACATGCATCTGTATCCATTACTGTTCAACGAAACGATGTCAACGATGTTATTTTGTATATAGGTTGGGCAAAGACTTACGCCCGGATATTGACGTTCGGTTTCACGGAGGACTACCACAAGCCCGATCCTGTTTTCATCTACGTAGCCAAAACGTCGACTATCGACATCAATGACCTCGGTGGCAATTCAGTCTTAAAGATTGGCTTCCTGGACGGATGGGCGATGGACGAATACTGTCTGGGCCGTTACGTACCCGACATTATCACGGTATTTTATGATTGTTTTATTTTGTTGTGTCTGGGGATTGAATGACAAATGGGACTACCTCGAACTTGCTCGGAGAGGAAAATAAATTTCGCAAAAATCAACACATTGTTATATGTTTTGGTACCGTTTTCTGATATCAAATATATACCCAACATTTTGAAAAGGGTTGTGTAATTCATAAACAAAGCAATTAATTTCCACCACTTACGGAACCACTACTATTTCCTGGTTCCGTACGGGCCGAACATTTGCGAGTGCGCCAATGCTATTCACGCGTACGTTTGTAGACAATAGAATCCCGGACGATTCGTTCGCTCTGCACACATTAGTCTTCGCAATTCAGACCGCATGAACGCATGCTTTAGAATGGTGATGCGTTTTCCAATTACATTTTGTTTTTCTGGAAACATATTTTTGTGAACTTGTTGATGGAATGGAATACTGAAGATGTTACCTTTCTTTAATAAGAATATTATTTTTGGGTGGTGGTACCCTTTAATAAATTATTATGAATCCGTTATCACACCCTCTCTATTATAAGCCCACTCTTGGAATAGTATGTAATACATGTATAAGTACCCGAAAATGATATATACGTCCATGGTAACTCCGTTTTGTACATGGAATAGAATGGACAAACTATTTGTTCACATAAAGTTGAGATATGACTCCCGAAATAATTATTCAACTGTGTTAATCATTAAATGAATATGACCAAACTTTTCTTTGCTCATTTTCAGTTAAATTATTGCAATATAAATGAAAATTACAAAAAACATATATGATCTTTTTTTTTTCTATGTGTGTGCGTGTTTGCATTAATATTCATCATGTTATTATGAAAGATACCTAAACATAATTGCATGATTGCAAGTCGAACTAATATGCACATTTGAGCCAATCAGATATGCGCATTTAGTCACATGTTCTGACTTGCAATCAATTGCAACTTTATAATCGACTGCAACTCTTTGCGGTGATGTTATATAATAATAATGTTTTGATGTCCATACAGAGTTTGGATCTACCTCCCGCACGCATCGTACATGTCGTCACCCCCCAAGATCTGGTAGATGCTATCAGGAATGGAGAGGTAAGTTGGCTTGCACTTATTTTGTTGTTGGTTAATATTGCCTACATTGGAAGTCACTTGTATGATCCAATCTCGTTTATCCTACTGGTGTTCATAAAATAATACAGTGTGCGATTCGTGCATGCATTAGTTATGTAATACTTTTCATTGTAGCCCGGGATACTGGCTTATGTTCTTTTCTTTTTTTTGGAGATAATTATCCTGATAACGTATACTAAAAATACTTTTTTTTTCTCTCCGAATATAATTTTTAATATTCATTTTTTTTCTTTTTCAAACTGGTGTTTTAAAACTTGAAATAAGGACAATTAAATGTATAAAAACAAAGAAACAAATTCATTGATATTGCAACTTAAATGTTAAGACTTTAGTGTATTTAGTTTTTCATGTTCAATCTCAAGTTTCCAATGGCTCTTTCAGCATACACAAACACTCACACACACACAAATACACATATTAACTCACTCAGATGGGGACCAATTTACCTACTCATAACTAATACAAAAGTAAACATACAGTAAGTATACTAAGTACAGTAACTATAGTTACTGTATGTTTACTTCATATTTACAAAATTCCCAAGGTGGCAGCTGTCTACGCCTCGAGGCTCGGCGTCCTAGACGCAGAACTCAAGACGTTGACATCGTCGACTACTTTCCCAAACCGCTGCGTCCAGGGCGGCTTTGGCATGGTGACGCAGAAGAAGAACGACAGAGGGAAGTGCCCCAAGTAGGGAGACTATTATCCTCCTGTATACTATACTTATATACCTTTACCTGTACATAATGTCCAAGGTGGCAGCAGTCTTCGCCCCGAGGATCGGCGTCCTGGATGCGGAACTCAAGCAGTTGACGTCGGAGGCCACCTTCCCTAACCGCTGCGTCTCAGGCGGCTTTGGCATGATGACGCAGAAGAAGAACGACGCGTTCATCTCGTGGTGGAACGACGCCTTCGGCCAGCTCGTCGGCACCAAACGCTACGACGACATCTGCCTGAACTTGATTCGAGAACACGGTAAGTGCGAGGTGGGATCTAGTGAATGTGATGTTGACATGTGCAAAAAGTAATGAATGGTTGATATTGGATGTTATATGGCCGAGTAATGAGAGATAATGGAGTAATATTCGCGAACCCATTGCACTGACTTTGTACACAGTTATAACTTTCCAGTGGATAATTAACAATCCGAACACTTCAATCGTAAATATATTTTTAACGAAAAGGATATTCCAAAAACCAAACCCGTTCCATGCTTCTAATAAGGTAATACTAATACAACAAGGTATGAAAGAACCACTAGATTTATCTTAGTTAGTTATGTGAATTTGGACAATGTTACTAGATCGGTGAAGGGCAAAACACAAACAACAAAAAACACAAAATGATTAGAACAACCCCTAGTGGGTATGTTTAGTTTGGGGCACAACTTTGGGACACAATAGAACCAGTTCGATTGAAGAGCTACCAAAGTAATGCGGTTGACACATATTATAATTTACGTTTTGTTAATATTATTATTAAGTGTATATTAGTCTAAATGTTTTATTGATGAGATATTGAAATCATGTTGAGACATTACGCTTCATATTCTGTTTATATTATTCTCACTTTTCGTTGTCTTAATAGCTGGAATAGCAGGTGATGATCCGGCAGATCTGTGCATCGGATACTAGGATGCTTGGAGCAGGCAGTAACTCGGTCTTATCGAGTCTTACCGAGTCTTACCGAGTCTTACCGAGTCTTACCGAGTCTTACCGAGTCTTACCGAGTTCTTACCGAGTCTTACCGAGCATAATTATAATAACATACTTACACTTAAAACATACATATGATTTCAATTTCATTTTCAGTTATGCATTTATCACATTAGTGATTGCGATCGTGATTGTGATAGCAAAATAGGGAAGATCAGGCGTCTGCTTGACCAATCATCCGCTGAGCGACTCGTCCACGACTTCGTCTCCTCTCATCTGGACTGGTGACCGAGCCTTCTCGTCCATTGCCCCCACCCTTTGGAACAAACTCCCACCCCATATTCAGAATGCCACATCTATCGAATCATTTAAAATCCTCCTCAAAACCCATCTTTTTAAGCAGTTGTAATTTTTTGGAGGCGCACACAGTTAGTAATTAAGTATTGTATTATACATGTATTTGTTATTTCTTATTTGTTACTTTGACTTTGGTGTTGTATTGTTTTTATGCTATCGTGTTTACTAATTTTCTTATTTAGACAGACCACCAGTGCGCTTAGAAACGCCCGTATAAAGCGCCATATAAATGCAATTATTATTAAAATATTACTTTGCGGAAAAGAAAAATAATAACCGTTTCCGCCACTATTTTTCAGCATGATTGTTTTATCGATACAATCATGAAGTGTTTATGCTAAGTTGTATAGTAAGGGTGCATGTAAATGATTTTTTTGTTTTTATTGTAGATGAAGTTGTTTGCCTATATTTGATTAGGCCTTTAGCGGTTGCAGTATACCGATTTGATGAAAATACAGTAGTGCTCTTATAATACTCATCATAGGCGTACCCAGGGGGGGGGGGGGGGGGGTTGGGGGTTCAACCCCCCCCCCCCCCCATCCCCCCTTTGACCAACAAATGACTGTTTTGGGGGGTTTGAACCCCCCCTTTCAAATTTTAACTGGTTTTAGCGGTCTCAACTGTCCTTTTCGATGGTCTCGGCCTCGAAAAGTGCGAAAATCGTGGTTACGGCCTTGAAAAGTGCGAAAAACCGTGGTCTCGGCCTCTAAAATGTCGAAAATGTTTGGTCTCGGCTTCGAAAATTTTCTACGACTACCCCCCCTCCCCCCCCCCCCCCCCCCCCCGCTGACAGAAATGTTTTTCTAACGAAATTTTTTTTTTTGATTAGTAATAACATTCAAATTAAATATGAAGATATTTGCCTACTTTATAAGTCTAAATGTTAGTGCCGTGCGGCTTTAATGAAAACATACTAGATAAGTTAACAAACCATATGGGTCTTTGTAATTCCTTAATCAAATTATTGTAGAATAAGCTGTAAACATACATTTTCTTGGGCCTGTTACAGTAGTATCGATTTACTAAGTATGCTGATGTTCGAAAACACAATACAGACATTCGTTAAAGAATGTTATTCAGTAATTAGTAATCATGATATTCCTTAATCAAATAATTTTTAGATGAAGTGTATGCACACATTTAATATATATTTGCTGTACTTTATATATTTCCACACTGTTCTTGGTATACTATACATCTTCCTAATTTTGTTGTCACAAAAAAATAGTTGACTTGTGTTTTGTTCGTAATTTTGGTGTTTCTTCACGGGTTTGAGATGATATAATTTATATAGATGCTAATGCAATTTTCATTGTTACGACTAAGATCAATGAAGTCTAAGCTAATTCATTTTGAGGCTAAAATGTATAATTCTTACAAGTAAAGTGTGAAATCTACTTTTGTTTCTTCTAATCTTTGGTAAGTTAACTTTTGTTTTGTATAACATGTGTGTCAGTTATGATGTCGTGTTTTACGCATTTTGTATGTATTTATGTTTAAAAGGTGTATTTAAAAGAACATTCATAAAATGACAATGCACAATTAACAAAATGACATAAGTACAAATAAATAACAAATGATGAATTTGTATTGATTTGTTTGATTGGTGGTTTGTTTCTGATCAATAACAAATGAAAGAAAGAAACACAATGTAATAATGGTACCGGGTAATGCTACGACTGTGGTCTATTGATATCATCCTATGTACTGTAATCAGGATGGAGAAAATTAAGTCATTCATTAACCCCGTCATTAACATGGTCAAATAGACCGCTTCTGTAATGTATGCAAATAATATGCGTATGACGTCAGACTCCCCGTTGGCAAGCTTAACAATAGTAACTAGGTCCGGCAAGCTCCGGCAAAATTAGCTTGCCGGACCTAGTTACTATTGTTAAGCTTGCCAACGGGGAGTCTTACGTGATACGCATATTATTTGCATACATTACAGAAGCGGTCTATTTAACCAAATCACTCGGGTCTATCACATTTCTCATGACTGAACATTGGCTATGCTGGGGGGGGGGGGGGGGCATTTTTTTTTAAATGTCTCCCTAATTCATGTAATTAAAGGGATATAGTAACATCGTTCCAATTTGAAAACTTACCCAGAACTCTAGTTGTTCTCTCATACCTCATTGTATTCGTTTAATCAATAGAAGCATGGAAACGGTTTGGTTCGTTATAAAGATATTTACGATTGATGTGTTCGGATTTACACTTCGGAAATTTATAACTGTGTAGAAAGTAAGTGCAATGAGTGAGCGATCATCACTTTGCATTTTCGCTCATAACTTGGCCATATAACAAATATTTAACATGAACTATTCACACATAAGCGGACATATCAGACCAAACAATGCACATTTTTATCATCTATATTCATCACATATTGCTCATGTCAACAAAGTTACAAAATCCCTTTAAGGAGAAATTTAAGATTGAGGGTAAAGCGTCCCATGAATGCTTTTTGATTGTACGAATATTAATCATAGTCGATCGGCAGTAGTAGTAGTAGTAGTAGTAGTAGTATTAGTAGTAGTAGTAGTAGTAGTAGTAGTAGTAGTAGTATAGTAGTAGTATAGTAGTAGTAGTAGTAGTAGTAGTAGTAGTAGTAGTAGTTGTAGTAGTAGTAGTAGTATAGTTGTAGTAGTAGTAGTAGTAGTAGTAATAGTAGTAGTAGCAGCAATAGAAGCAGTATAGTATAGTAGTAGTAGTTGTAGTAGTAGTAGTAGTAGTAGTAGTAGTAGTAGTAGTAGTAGTAGTAGTATTAGTAGTAGCAGTAGAAGTAGTATTAATCAAACGGGTTAAGCTTACACAAATTTCCGCATTAAGAGTGCACATTTGTTTTATCTGTTGTTAAACAAAAACAGCCTTTTAAAGTTATTGAATATTATGTTCTGCCATTCAAGCAAATACAAATTGTATGATAATTTTCATTTTTAAAAAAATAAACACCTCGTTTTGGCCACTAAAATCAAGTTTTGTAAGAACTCCCCTGTCCCATTTATGACTATGGGGTGTATTCTGAAAACGATTTAAAGCTAACATTTATTGTATCTACGTCACTAAAATATCACACTGTATTTAAGGAATAGCGATTTGCTAAAATATATTTTAGTGACGTAGATATGACGTAGATAAAATAAATTTTAACTTCAGAATACACCACTGTTGGTAATACCAGGGCCCCGTTGCAGAAAGAGTTACAATCGATTGTAAAGTTGCATTGTATTTGCAAGTCAGACCATCTTTTGGGTTTAAATGTGCATATTGTCTGACTTGCATTAAATCGCAACTTTACCATCGATTGAAACTCTTTCTGCAACGGGGCCCAGATCATAGTACTATCAGTACAGGGGGCGTTACTTTAGGAGACAAATTACCAGGGGTGGCAAATGAAAACCGTTATACATACACAAGCATCGATATGGTCGTCATCGTTATCATAATAATGTTATCATATTATATAATATGATGACGTCATAATGAAGGTAAATTGAGCATTCCCATTGGTTGATTACCGATGCTTAATCCGGTATAATCAATGGTAAAGTTATAATACATATGTATTATAACTTTTCAGTATGTACAAACTGACCATAGAGAGCCAAACGAGCTGCGCAGGGGATTGCCTTGGAGTGCGTAATGTGCTCTTGTGCGCTTGTTCTTGAATGGGGAAAATGCGCAGAGCGCGCAATTATTTCTAATACGCGCTGGCACTTAACACAGTACGCAGGGCCGACAATGGCTGGAGAGAACACTCACAATTTGAGCAAGGTCAATTTGGGTTTATCAACATGATAACCAAAATAATCATATTATATAACAAATAGTACATGCTTCTTGTCGTTAAATATTCCACAATCGTGGCCTGCGGCCTCGATGCAATATAATCGCTCTCGAGAAATTAAAAATGTATCGTTGTCTATTCTGGTATATTCAACTCCAAACCATGCATTATTTGTATAATATTTGATGCCAGCAATAACAAAGAGGAGGGCTATAAAGGGAACATTAAAATCACTGGAATGTCGAAAGAAAAAAAAGCTTAAAGGGGTAGTACAGTTTTGGTAAGGCTGAACTTTATTAACCAAACCTGGACAGTAACTCCACCATGCTCGATAGGTATACAAAATTACAAACGACTAAGTACAAAGCCTGTTATCATTCAAAAAGAGCCATTAAAACACAAGAGGGCGCTCTCTAAAAGGGCATTGGTTTCAACCATTTTATATACAAAATTATGCATGTGATGTTTTATTAAAATAATGATTAAATAGAGAGATCATCAACAATTATTAAAAAAACGCTTTTGAAAATTTTTGAAAAAGTGTAAGCATTTTTTTGATTTTTTGAAAAAAATCATTGAATTATTTGGGCCCCAAATAATTATAAGATCAGATATATTTATTGATATTTCAGCCGTTTCTAGACCGATTTTGACCAAATAAAGTTTATTCTGCCATTAAACTTGTATGTTCTCTCAAATTTGACACTCAGTTTTTTATTACCTCACAACAAAATTGTGATGTGCAGCGCCCTCTCTACCAAAACTAAACAACCCCTTTAAGATTATTGACTAAGTTCAAGACATGGTTTCTGGCTAACATGCAGTTGACATACAAACTGCAAACTTAAATACATAAATCATACAGAAAATATAAATAGCGTTGTTTATCATAGTGGAAATAATATGAGTTCCGTGTTGATTAAATGTATTAGTAGTATAATCATAATGTACTTAGCCAAAGATGTAATAATCATGAGATATTCATACCCATGTTTAGAAGGTTAGTTTCATTTCTTATAACAATAATACATCGTATATAGAGTTGTATTATCATTTTTGTAAACAGCTATATGGGATTAAAGTCATACCTGTAAAGTGTCCAAATCCACGAAAATTACTTGGAGCTTCCTCGTTTCTCTTCTACCATGTTGTTTAGCTTATGGTAAAAGAAGAATACAATAGGGTTTGATTTTTTCAAATGTCTCTTTAGTATGAAGATAATTATCATTTAAATCTTTTATTTCAATCATGTTGATTAACGCTTTAGATAAAAAGTACAATTGTCCTAGCTGAGAACGTCCGCATGCAGCATGCGCGAGAACATTCCTGAGATTGAACTTTGAGCCGAGCGAGTGCAAATTCCATGAATTCTGTATTACGTGTGTAAACATACACCGGGTGCGAATATCTCAAACGGATCATTCATTACTGCGACAAATGTATGGCAGACCATCAGTATTCGGTGATAAAATATGAACTCAATATTCGTTTTTTTCACTAGGTAAACAGTGTTCGTTTTCTTTCAAACTTTCACAAATCTTTCAATGGTATTTTGCAATGATATTGATATAGGATTGAAGTCTCAAATGTCATTTTGTGCAATATCTGACACTTTACAGGTATCACTTTAATATTGAATCGCATAACGCACCCCATTATATTAATTGCATGCTATTCTCGATATGTAGCTGTATAATCTACAATACTTTACACTGATTTAGTGAGAAAATTTGTATTCCAAGGTGCCGTTACGTCTGAGTGAAGCGCAAACTAAAGATATTTTTCCTCATAGAAATGTGCTGTTTGCCTTTCTAGAGTTGGATGCTCTTGACAAAGAATATTTTTGACTTTGTAGTAAAGAAATACTCCTCCTTTTTGTCACGGTACACGGTTATCATGAATCGGTACTAACCTCAATTGAAAACTGACACAATAATTGTATTCTTACGGAGTAATAAAAGCCTGAATTATGTATTCAAATCGAAAATAATAATCTGAACTCTCGACTGAAATCGTTTTCCACAGGGCTATCTTTGGGGGTGTATCAACAAATCAAGAATTAGCAGCTCGCGCACCTGTACGTAACGTATGCGCATGCCCATAGCAAATAAGCCGTCCATTCTACGACATCGTTTAATAAGGACATCATCAGTGTGTTCGATCGCGCAATCGACGGAAAGAAAAACTGTTCAAAATGCTGTCGGACGATAAGAGCTCGATCCTGGTCGTACTGATCGTTTGCTCGACGATCGTGAGCATCATCGGTTTGATCCTCGGAGCCGTCAGCCTTTCTCAGGGCGGCCCCGCCCAGTACAACATTTACACCCAGCCGGCGGGCAGCAGTAGCAGCAGCAGCTCATCTGCGTCAGGTATAAAGACTTCGATTCATCTTTTAAATTGTTTTACTTTGTTATTATGCCATTCGTCATAATTGTATAAACGTATAACTGATTATAAACATAGCATTGAATGAATTCTATTACAGTTTGATAGTTTTGTTTGCCGGTTTTGGGGGTTTGTGATGTGTTTTGTCACCTTTTTCCGTTTGTCGCCTTGATGAGAGCGATCACCTTTCCATCCGTTGCCCAGGCCTGTTCAACGGATGGACACAGTCCTCAGGGGCCGTGGAACCGGGGGGGGGGGGGGGGGGGGGGCGGGGCTGGGGGCTGCAGCCCCCACTTTTTTGGCTTAAAACAATAAAATACATAAGCATAAAATAACAATTATTATAACAATTCAAATGTGGTTAGCACCCCCCCCCCCCCCCCCTCCACTTTCAAAACCTTTCCGCGGCCCCTGGTCCTGTAGGTCACTCTCAATGTTTTTAAAACCACAATTATGCGTTTTTACTGAATACTGGAGACTGTCATGTTTTCCAACTGTACCATATGAAACGTCATCTGACCTTGCAGTAACAGAAAGGTATTACGTAACCAAGGACATATAGCAACAGATTCAACAACAGCAGTTACATATGCAACCCGCTTTCTTTAGTGCACGCTCAGATGCACTCAGATGACGTTTCAGGCGGTACCGTTGGAAAACATGACAGCCTCCAGTAGTCATTCAAATCAGGTGATAGTGGTTTAAAAGAATTATTTTTTCAATTATAAGTGATGCCCAAGAGGAAATATACGAATAACAGAGACAGGACAGGAGGTCTTCACATTAATTAATTCACATTTTGGGACCATTGCTCTTTTTAATCTATGTAAATGATGTTGTTAACACGTCAGACATTCTACATTTTGTTATGTATGCTGATGACACAAACATTTTTATATCGCATCATGATGAAGATATATTACTGAATTTATTGAATGTCGAAATGGATCAAGTGTGTAATTGGTTTAAAGTAAACAAACTCCTTTTAAATATTTCTAAAACAAATTTGATGATATTTTGTTTAAATAGACGGGCAGAGAAACGTATATCATTAATATTAGATGGGAACACTGTTGAAAAGGTTAACCACACAATTTGTTTAGGAATAGTAATTGATGATAAATTGTCTTGGTCATATCATATTGATTCTGTACATAGAAAAGCGAGCATTGGCGTTGGAATGATGATTAAATTACGGCAGTTTTTACCTTTAAAATCTATTTTTTACTCTGTACAATGCTCTAGTCTTGCCCCACTTTAATTATGGCAGTCTTGTATGGGGCGGTGCAGGTTTTTGTTACTTGAACAGACTCCTCACCCTTAAAAAGAAAGCTATCCGCCTTTGTTGTAATACAGATTATCGGTCTCACTTACCACCCCTTTTTAAACAGTTATATAGTTTGAATTTGTCTGATAACCTACGACTAAAAACCGCTCTTTTTGTATTTGAAGCGCTAAACGGCCGATTGCCTACATGTTTTACAGGATTATTTATTTTTTAACACAACGGGACACATGCAAACAAAGCAACATGATGATATAAAGACACCATTCTGTCGATTTACATTAACTCAAAGTAATTCTATTAGATATAAAGGGACCAAGTTATGGAACTCACTAGCTAGATGTTGGGATAAAGTTAGCTAAATCGCTAAGACATTTTAAAAAAGTACATAAAAGTTGTTTGTTTCATTTGTATAATAATGCATGAATTTAATCGCTTTGTGTGCCAGATGTATTTGTATTCTATACACTTGCTTTGTATTAATCCTTATTTTGTTTTGCTTTCATTTTATGGTAAAATTATGAAATTACATTGTTACCTTCATGCTACGCAGTATCTGTTCACCTGGGCTGGGTTGGGTTGGGGATTAGAGCTAGGGTTATGATTATGTTAGTATTCAATGGTTAAATCGTTCGCTGTAGTTTTAAAAATGTAACAATTTCAGGGGAATACCCAATTTTACAAGCCGTGGCTTTTTAGGTGTATTCCCTGATCACTTTTTATATTTGTATATACATTGTATTGTTTTAATTTTTGAATAAATTAATAAATGAAATCAAATGAAATTAACTCTTTCAGGACTGGTCCTGAAATAACTAGGGCTGGGCGGGGGGCTTTGGGGACTTCATGTTAATGCAAAATCATTGTTAATTATTCATGAGCAAACTATCGTCGTAATTTCGCTTCTTTCCCTATAGAAACTTTCTTGCATAGGAGCCCCAGAACAATGTAACTTATTGAGATAAAATAATGAAAATATGAAGAGAATATAGTGCTTTTAAAGAAATTTGTTGTTATATTCTTTGAACTCCCACCCCGCCCCTTAACAAACAAACAAACAAACAACAACGACGACGACGACGACAACAACAACCCTAACCCTAACCCAACAACAACAACAACATCACCAACAGTATAACAACGGGTTTATATAACAACAGCTACTATACTGCACCTGAAATTTTCAATGTGTTTAGACTTTATTGATGTCATCCTCCATGTACAGATGTATGTTGTATTCTTCTTCTTTTTTTTTCTTCTTTTTTTCTAGGAGATGACAAAACTTACATGATTGCTATCGGCCACTACGATGACAACGTGGAGTACCTGTAAGTCAATCTCTTATCAAATTTCACAAAGTATTGTGTCATATATGCTTTGTCGTATCAAAACGTTTGTATCGCTTTTTTGTTATTAATTTCTTTCTGATTAATAGCATATGATTGAAAGACAAATACAATTTTGTTTTGAATGGTATAGATGCGATTGCGAATGTATGGCTGTTGTTTTTGTTGTTGTAATTTAGTTCTTTTGGCGATTAGTCTGCATGTA
Source organism: Echinarachnius parma (assembly GCA_037951105.1). NCBI lineage: Eukaryota > Metazoa > Echinodermata > Echinoidea > Clypeasteroida > Echinarachniidae > Echinarachnius > Echinarachnius parma. The sequence goes on from JBAMJV010007500.1 coordinate 15,669, forward strand.
TTGACTATTGTCGCCTAAATCGTTTCTATAGAACTTTATATACTTTAATATTGTTTTATTATGTTATTGTTTTCATTCAAAATAAACTTCCCATTATCAACAATTATTGTACTATATACATTTTGTTCTTTCTCAAAACAAAAATAATACTATTATTAATGTATATGGCTATCTTTTCGAAAAACAGGCTTAATTCCAGACTCTTATAAAAAGACAGGTATTAGTATTAGTAGTCCATTCCACCAACAAGCTCAGAAAAATAGGTTTCCAGACACATTCATTACCGTACTAAATTATGTGTTCATGGGTCCGCAGAAGAAGACTAGTCTATTGTCTAGACCGTAGTTCCATTGTCTCCAAAAGAACGCGTGTATAATATTGACGCACATGCAAACGTTTGGCGCTCACGGAACCAAAGGCCCTGTTAGGTTTCCGTTAGGTTCCGTAGGGTTTGGTATTAATTATATTGTTTATGAATTACAAAACCCTTTGCAAAGAGTTGGATATCTATTTAATATCAAACAACGGTATTCAAACGTATATACCTGTGTTGATCTTTGCGTGGTGGTCCCCTTTAAGTCTGTTTTAAGCTATTTTTAGATTTTAGTGTAGCACTAAAACTGTACTAAAAATGTATTAAAATCTACACAAAATGCCATTGCATAAAGAGAAAGAATAAATAAGTATAGCGGATGCTTGACCTGTGTAGATTTATATTCTCTCTGTGTACAATCAAACCAGTGTATAGTGACCATCCAACACTGTTAAAACGCTGTGTAAAAAAACGCTGTGTAAAAATGGTTGTTGAATCTTTTTATACAACCTTATAGGTGTAGCATGATTAGTTGTAGAAAGAAGGGTTGTGTAAAGCGGCCATTGTTCAAGCGTTGATTAAACGTGTTAAATCACGTGATAGTTTCGACCGCAAAATCATCGCGACAAAACCCTTTTTGTCCCACTGCAAACCAAGCGAAACGAGATAGCGACGAGGTAGCGTGTTAGTTTTATAACCCAAAGCTCCCCGGTTCGATTCCGACTTTGCCGTTTTATAGTACAATCATTTTTGTATTTGCTATTTCAACAACAGGGTTGTTTAAAATGTATTCTAAACAACGGTTGTAGAAAAAATTCAAACATCAGTTGTGTAAACTTTAAACAAAAATGGGGTTATTGAATGTTTTCAACAAGAGTTGGATGGTTCATATGTTAAACAGCGGTTGTAGAAAATTGTCAACAAGTTGTTGAATTTGTTTACACAGCGTTTTAACAGTGAAGGGAAACAAGAAAAGTGACCTCCCTCTATAGACAGGTTCCATAATTATTGTTTTCACTGCAAGTGATCACTTTTGGTTGACACTATCATGGCTATCTAGGTATAGGTTAACTGCTATATTATACAGGTGGCCACTAAGACAGGTTTGACTGCATTTATTTGTATACAGGGACCCAGTCTCCTACCAGATAAAAGGATACAACGTTGACATCATCGATGCAGGTGAGGATCTTTATAATTTGCTATGTTTGCTTGTTTGTTTGTTTGTTTGTATGTTTGTTTGTATGTTTGTTTGTTTTTTTATTTCACTCATTATGTCCGAGTATCAAGTTTCTCCTTTAAGGGATCTAGTACCATTGTCCAAATCCACAACTATTACTTAGAACTCGAGTGGTTCTCTCATACATTGTTGTATTCGTATTACCAATAGATGCAAGGAACAGGTCTTTCGAATGTCCCTTTCGTTAAAAAGATGTTTACGTGTTTAGTGTTCAGTTTTGTAACTATCCACTGGAAAGTTATAACTGTGTACAAAGCCAGTGCAATGAGATAGCGAACATCACTTTGCATTTTCGCTCTTTACTAGCTCGACCATAATCATCCATTTCACGTGAAATGTTCACACATTACTCAGAGGACATATCGGTTCATATTTTATCAACCATTCATCACTTTTTGCACATGTCATTGTTAACAAAGTTACTAGATCCCTTCAAAGAACGATACAACCCGGACAAACCGTTTGCAATATAAGACGCAACATATGATGTAAATAGTCAAGAAATAAGAAAAACTATGGCTCTTTCGAAATTACCATTTTTTTTCTACGAGTGATTACAAATGGCAACGCACTCTGCAAAGTTGTTAAAGTTGCCACCCTATACACTCGACTTCAGATTTATTGAACTGTGAATTTGCGTTGGCGTTTGTAAAGAAGAACGCGGGTATAAAGGTACTGGAGTGCGAGAACAATACAATACATAATAGTTGAAATCATTTCAAAAGTCTTTTTCAAACATGTATATCTTTTTCTTATAAAGAAATATAAACAGGTGAAACATGCAATAACGAGGTCATGCAACATGATGCAAAGAACACGGTTTTAATTTGGAACTTGGGAAATTCGTTAGCCTATTTCGTATCAGTTTATCTAGGTAGTTCCAAAACGTACACGTCATTTTAAATTTGAATTTAACATTTTAAAATTCTAGTAATTTACTAGGATTTTGAAGTGGTATTACTGCCTTCGTGTCATTGTGGGGGTGAATGTAAATCACTAATTGATTAGTGGACAGGTGATCTAGTGGTCATATATCTGCTCTTCGCACTAATCAGCCCGGGTTCGAACCTATATAGGCCGCGTCTCTATGATGGTGACGATAACAAGGGGCGTACGTCCTATTAATCACAATTTGATTGAACGCATAGTCTGGGAAAACCAAATAATCAACCAACCCAAAACTTCTGATTCAAAAGAAAACGGAGTAAACAAGTTCAGGTGATTGTTAATAATTTCAAAAGTGTTCGATGGAGTGTGGAAATCGCATATAATATCATTCGGTGCAATAATCACGATACTAATCGGAGCACCAACAAAGTTATATAAATTTAGCCTTTACTCAAGAGGTTGGTAATGTTGCTTTATAGCCTCTAAGAATATTGATGAAATAGCAGCATAGTTTTGTTCGCCGTTTCACCCTATATACATTTGCAAAAAACGAAAATAAAAGCAGATCACTCTATTCACTTTACCCGGCTTATATTATGGAATACTATTATGTGAAGGACCTCGATCATCAAATTTCAGAACTGTGCGAGCACCGGTTGGAGGGGAATCGTTTTTATTTATAAACATTTTTGTTTTACTAATTCCTCTTTCGCAGGGATTCAGGCTCAACCAAAACACTTTCAAAAAGAGAAGAATTAAACATCGTTTATATACCTTTGATATTAGTTACCAGTTGCCACGAATTCAAATACGAATGACATTTGCTTCACTCACTCGCATGGCACACTGCTAAGTGACAAAGAAAATAATGACATAAAGCTATTATAAAGCCATGCCTTCGCGGCAATGGCGGCATGATTATCTTGGATCATTTAATGACATAAATACACATAATAAATATGAATACAAGGTAGCATATGGACCACTCGGTGTGTTTCACAAACTGGAATGTATTATGTTCATAATCAATACCCGTATTAGTATGACACCTCGGACATTTTCTCTAGACATGAGTCGCAAATACCGTATACCAATAATAATGATTGTAAGATATTGATTTTAAACTTTTGATACTAATAATGATTACAATAATCATTACAGCTTAAAGGAATCTAGTAACATTGTTCAAATCCTCAAAGTCCAATGGGAATTATAACGGTTCCCTCATACCTTGTTGTATTTATATTAACAAAAGAAGAATGGGACAGGTTTCGTTTTTTCTTCTACAAATTTCCCTTTCATTAAAAAGATAATTAAGATCGAAGTGCTCAGATGTTAAACTATCCACTGGATAGTCGTAACCGTGTACAGAGTCAGTGCAATGAGTTAGTGAATATCACTTACATTTTTGCTCATTACTCGGCCATATAACGTCCATTTTACTTGGAATTTGACACAATACCTAGTGGATATATCAGATAACAATACATATTGTATCAACCATTCATCTCTTTTTGCACATGTCAACAAAGTTACTAGATCCCTTTAATGATTATCTATTAATTGGCAAATATGTTCATTGTTACATTAAAGGGATAGTTGAGTATTGGTCAAACTTAACTTAAGTAACCAAAACCTGCACCATTACGGTACAAAGTAATAGTTATAATTTCACCATGCTCGAAAAGTATACACAATTACAAACGACTAAGTAAAACCCCTGTTATCATTCAAAAAGAGCCGTTACAACTCAAGAGGGCGCTATCTAAAAAAAACAAAAACGATTTTGATCAAATAAAGTTTATTCTGTCATTAAAATTGTATGTTCTTTCAAATTTGACAGTCAGTTTTTCATTATCTCACAAAAAAATATCGGGGGGCACTTCGGGAAATACCAATACTCAACGGTACCTTTAAGTGCCAGTGATAATATGCGTATTGCTACATTAATTGCCAAATGAACGTTCGGCGAATGTTGTATTATCAGTTGCCAACGAATGTCCATAATTACCAGTAAATGTTAATTGCAGAGCTACAGTGGAACCGCTTAATAACGAGCTCTGTT